>BPLR01012182.1:0-27581 GCA_021605095.1 Caerostris extrusa
TTATATATATATATATATATAACATATATATACAAGAATTGTTACAAAGAGATGAAAATAGCTACATTAGTTGCAGTTCCCTCCAAAGCACTGAGATTTTCCAGGGAGTTCTCGTTTCACATCAGTCTCAAACGCACGTGGTCTGGCAGATCATTAATTATCCTACGTGTGATGCACGAGTCATAACAGGGTTCCTTTGAAAACCAGGAGAATCACCAGCCTGTTCAGTCTCAGAAAGACAACGCACTTTACACACTTTGTGCATAGAACTCTCACTTACTACCAAAACCTCTCTTTAAAAATTCACCGTTGAATGGAGATGCAGTATCCTCATTTCTCACATTTGTACAGTGGGTCAGCCTCAGCTGATGATGCTCACCAAACACAGTGCAGCAACTCACGGCCGGGCGTCACACCCTCCATCACTTAAGTGGCTGAAACTGCCCAAAGGTCCGAACATACAATCTGGGGTAGGATACTGCATTATCATGTCTGAATATCTACATTGTCTGATTTGTAGATTCAGTTCTCATTGGTACAAAAAGCATCAATTTAAAACTATTATAAAGTAAATAATGACCTATTTAGCTACTCCTGAAAATTAAGTAAGTGGACTCTAAGAATATGTCCATGATACCGATGCTCAGATTTGAACATTTACCTTAATGTTTGCTCGTCCCCTGGGTTCTGCATAGGGTATATGGGTTCCGTAGATTATTATCCTATAGTCTAATATGACTATAGCGAGTTGGACGTAGGGCTGACAACCCTACCCCGTGAAAAAAAAAAAAAAAAAAAAAAAAAAAAAAAAAACCTCTCATGTCTCGAAATCTGCCAGCTGACAGACGGCTTGGCTCACCATGGGACTGTTGAGTAAATGAAAATGGCTTTTTTTATGTGTAATTTGAAAGAGAAATGTACAAAAATTCATATTTATTTTTATAATAATATTTTTTATAATCATTTAATAATATAAATAAGCGCTGATAGTTTAAAGATATATTTTTGATAGCATATATTTTACTTGAACCGATTGCTGAATTGCAAAATAATATTATCAATAGACTCTTAACGTAGTTGAATTTATAAGAAATAAGGAAAATTAAAAGAGATACATTTCTTCAGATCATATGCATTATGGTGTGAATAAAGTAAAATATAAATATAAATATATGTTGCTTCTGCAAATAAAAAATTAAGTAAGGACTCTAAGAATATGTCCATGATACCGATGTCAGATTTGAAACATTTACCTTAATGTTTGCTCGTCCCTGGGTTCTTGCATAAGGTATATGGGTGGAGTATATTACAGTAGAGTATATGGTGGAGCACCATATTGTTTATCATATAGTCATTAATTATCCGCTTAACCATTATTGAAATTTTTATAATAGGTATATTAATAATAAGAAAGTAAATATTCCATTTATGAACTTAATATTTTTTACTAAAAATAAAAAAAAAATAAAGAAAAGTTATCTGCTTAAAAACAACAACATTTTCAAACTAATGATTTTGAAAACAAAATTTTAATTACTTTGTTTTTCAATCTACTAACTATGATTAATATATATAACTAAGACACATTTAAAAAAAAAACTAAAGTAATCTAGTTAGCAAAGAAAAAGAAAATACCTAGTTCAACTCCTTAACTGTAGGCCTAACTGAGTAAGCATCTGATAAAAAAATAGAAATAAAATAAAATTTGGTAATGAAAGTTGTTACGTAAGCCTGTTTTAAATACATTAAAACACTTGACAAGATGGGTTTGAACCTTTCAAGTTCACATGCACTTCTTCTGTACTGTTTTCTAATTACAGATTTACTGAGCTTTTTTCTTCGAGTTTTTTAAAATTCTTTCTTCTTCGGCCTCATTGAACGTAATTAACTTTTAGTCCGCTTCTCACAAAAGGGACATGCCTCTTTGGCAAAAAGATGAATGTCTTTTTTGACAAGAGTTTGCAAAAAGAAGTTTCGGTCATTAAAGAAAAACTCACTCCTCACCTCCCCGCTGTGTTGTATAAAAGTGCTTGTAATGTTGCACGGAAAACAATTTAGGGACTATCTGCGGATAAAAAGCAATTAATTTCTGCTTAGAAAACTTGGAAAATGACGTCAAAAAAAGGAATGAAAGAGTTAATTGTGGAGCAGAGCATACAAGGTATAATAAATTGAAAATATTCTGAAACTTTTTTTCTGAGTGAGATATAATGTCTTATTCTTCTTTAATGAACGAAGTGTCAATGTTTGTGTAGTTTTAAACAGATTGTAATTACAATGAAATTCCCATAATTCTTTTAATGATACAGGGATAATGCATGAAGTTGGTTCCACAGATAAACTTTAAGAGGTTAACAAGTATACAATAAATGACTACTTGAGCTTAGATCGAAATCAAAGACAATTGATACTTAACCCAAAATGTTATTGTCTGTATAAAAGAGAGGCATGATAAAACTGTAAGAAAATGAGAAAATTAGTCGTGGTTCTTCTAAACATGTTGTCTTCTGCCATTGTACTAGAAAATAATCTCAGTCTGATTATCTATGGAAGACGCTTTACACATTCTCTCAATTACCATCGAATCTCCTCATTCTTGAAAGCAGTGACGGCAGCAGCGGACTTCTTCAGAGGATTTGAACCTAATTACTTCTGCAAGTTAGCAATTTATTTTCTGCATACAAGATGCAAATGAAGGACAGTTTCTTCTAAAATCTCCTAGGAAAGCAATGCTTTTCTTAATCACCTATACAAGACACGAAATACCGATTGTGTAAGTTTTCTGATAAAAGACACTCAAATGCTCGGAATTTTTCCTAAAATCCTCTCAGAAGTCAATGTCTGTACTCATCGCTTCTGGTGGGTTGTTATGTATATACAGCAGGAAACCACGGTACTTTCCGCAATTCCCCCAAAAAAAAACCCCATCTGGCACTGGAAAACAAACAACGTGTGAGTGAAAATACAAGAAAAAATTTCATCAACAGGAGTGCACACAAAATGATTACAATGCTAATACAATAACATTGTAGGCACACATAAGCCAGAATAGTTTACAATTGCGATTTCCAGTAACAATTGCAATTAAATTCTACATTACAATAAAAGTTAAAATTTTTGGTCTTGTAATACCTATATTATGATCGACATTGTCATTAAATTGTCAAATGCATTCAAAAATGTGTTTGTGAGATAGTGGTATTTTGTTAATCTTCTATTTCTATGAAAATATAGTTTGATTTATTTATGACATAACATTTACAGTACAGCGTACCTTCTATATAAATAACTCATTTAATTGGTTGAAAATTATTTTTTACAGAAATAAGTCCTTTAAAAAAGTTATATACGAAAGATGGCAGAACAAATTTCATTTAGAATTTAGTAAAACAAAAATCATTAAGAATTTAGTAAAACAAAAATCATTAAATTTGTAAAACAAACACAAGTGTTATTCAGGATTCTGTATAGAAATATTTTACATTATATTCAGTCATTGAAATATGCAGAACGTTTTCAGGATGAAAAATATAAAAAAAAGGGTGTCTTCATTGAGTCCTTAGATATCTTTATATTTCAGAATTTTCTGTACAAATATTTAATATTGCTGTCATATCAACATATATAAAGATTTAAAAATATTATATATAATATTTGCAGAACGTCTGTGTCTGGTATTGCTCAATTAACGAGAAAATCCCTAAACAAAAAAATTATTATGAGAAATTCCCACATAAATTTAAATTGTTTAAACTTATTTTATCTAACTTATTAACAGCATTTTTAGAAAATGAATTAAAATTTAAAAAAGTTTATTTTATAGCTTAAAACTTTCAGTTAAGTGAAATATTTATAATTATGCAAATAAAATATTTTAAACCTATGTTAAAATGACACAAAATTTTTTTTTGAAAAAGTAAAATAATAACCATTTAAATAATCTTCGATAGGAAATATATAAGTTCCATATTTGTATAACAATATGTTATTTTTAATTAACAAGCAAAATATATTCCCTAGCATTTCCACGCTCAATTAAATATAACAAATCTTTAATGAAAATCAATGATTGATTCAAAATTGTTTAGAGATATTTACACAGTAATGATTGAATAAAACAACGTCTTTTAATGTTTGATTAAAAAAAAAAGCTAGCTTAATTTTTAATGATATTAAAAAAATTTGTTTACGTTCAGAAGATACAAGTAAGTAAAAATATCAATAATTGTCGTAATTAACATGTGTTCTAAAATGATTGTTGAAAAAGACATACATATAAATTTAAGCAGAAACTTGTAAATTTTGTTTTTAATGGCAATGGTCATAGTTTGGTTAACTTAAATATTTGCTTAAGTATAAGTAATTCATCGTAATTTAAATAATTCTCTGTCTCACTAAAAATTATCAAACCATATAAGCATTGCACAATTTTTCAAAACGTATTTCTGTTAATAAATGTAAGGAGCTTTGCGTTCCACTGAATGAATATTTAATGGAAATTAATAACCAGTACCGTTGTTATATGTCAGCTGTAGTTAAACTCTAAAGGGTTAGTATAACTCTCTAGGTATATCATAATTTACAATGAGTTAGTGCCATATAAACAACCGAATTAATGGAGCAAATCCGTTTAATGAGTTCAGTTAGGGAAATATTTCTATTGAAATACGATGGTGTAAGAATCCACATTCTTATAATAAATATTTTTAATATATAATTTAATTTCATTAAATTTATTTGAAATTTAAACTGATTTATAATTGTTTTCAAAATATGATAGAGGTATTTCAGATATGTAGAAGATTCAGTGCCTGGAGTACAAGGGTGTGCTGCACCTACTTATATTTTTCCGGCATAAGTTTACCTTGAAGGGTAAATATATTCGCTGCTTCTTTTTCGTAATATTTACAAATATTTTGATTAACTTTTCATTAACTGTACTGTTTCAATATCAGTTATAGGTAAACTAACTAATACTTTTTCGATAACTGTTTAACTATTTTTAAACATGATAAACGGAAAAAATGTTTGTTTTTCATAAATGTTAAGTTGTCGAAACAATGTTTAAAAAGTAAAATATAAATTTTCTTGTAAGATAGCTGATTGACTGTTTCTTAAACATGATTAAGTGAAAACCACTTATGCGGAATAATAGCTGTGAAATAATGCTGCAGATACTTTTGGTTATGATTAAAACACTTTATCACTCGCAAAGGTTATTAAATCCCCAATTCTGAATGTGGCCTTGATGACAAGAGTTTGGACCCAACTTCTTCAAGGACCGCTGCTGTGCATCGTGCAATTCCGAGAATTATATCTTCTATTGAAAATATAAATCTATTCATTTAATAGGTTTATGTCTTTGGTTTTCATCTATGTCAAACTTATGGTACAAATACCGTTTTTAGATGATTGGCAACCGATATTTTAATCAATGTACACAGGGCGAAAATCTTTCGCAATCATTCCTAAAATCTCAAAAAATCACGGTATTCTGTCCACAGAAGAAGTTACATTAACAAATGATCTTGATCCATTCCCAACATATCTCAAAAGAACCCCAACCTCACAGAGAAGATGACTTCTATACATGTTGCATAATGAAAGAACCATTTCATTATGCAACCATTTGTCCTCTTACAGAATTTTGGCATCTTAAAATACCTTTTCAGCATTTTTACATTTTCTTTACAACCTTTTTTATTTACAGGGTTACTGTTATGTTAGTTAACATAGTATATTTTTTATTTCTGTATTGTAATTCATTGTATTGATGTATTTATTTTATTGTAAATTTTTTTCGTTTATTTTTAGTCAATAATATGGTAGTTACTTTCGATAATGGAACGTCATCTTTGCATTTAAAAATTAAATGTCTGTTCCCATTCTATTACTCGAAATGAAAGCCAGCATAATATATTTTTATCCCATGGTATACTTTATTTTTCACAAATGTATCACTATTCTTTACTCCATCTGTATTTTGTGAATTTTACTGTACATAATTTTATTGTACCTTTATTATATTTAATTGTATGTAATTCTAAGCTTTCTTTTTACTATTATTTTTTTCCATCTTCACGTGTTTTAACTGGTATGAAGGTACATAGCCCTGGGTACAGGGGATGTATGGAATAAAGTAAATAAAATACAGTCAAGTACAGTGGTGCTTCATAGCTCTTGCGCATTACTTTGCGTTGCCCTTCTTTTCAATATGTTTTTCAACAGAATAATATTCAGCCATGCACGAAAAGCATCCTAAATTTCTTCTCTGACCAGCTAGCTCTTAAGGTGTATCCCCTTCTGATAGACAGGCATCTTAGCATCTCCCAGGATCTCACTGATCTAATTCATCAATTGCGTATGGCAAGAAATTCTGCATGCAGGCAACCGTATCAATAATAAACAGCATAACTGTTTACCCTCTTTAATAAAATATTCAAAACCTTTGAATTTTTCGTCGTTTCTTTTTCTGTACATAAACATCACAGATGCTGATTTTTGTTCTATTCGGAAATATGTCGGGTGCATATTTTTCCTTCTTCTTAGAAAGCAATTCAAAACATTTCGATCCGAATTTAGTCAATATTTTAAGATGATCGTGCTCTTCAAAATACATCACACAGAAAACGGAAATGGATATGTGGAAAATTTTATAAAAACTTCCAGGTAGAATAAAATTTCATATAGGAATTGAAAACTTACTATTCGTGTTTCCCCAAACATTTTCAGACTTAGAAGATTGAGTTAAGATAACTTTTTTTTTTTTAGCATTTCGCATTTCCTTAATGCAGGCTCTTAAATCACGCGTTTCGCGCCATCGCGAAATACTTCTCGAAAACAGTTCTATAAATCATTTTTTATAGCACTAAAATATCTTAACTTTTTCCAAGAAATTCTGAGAAACCACTTTAATGTTATCACCATTTGATGACACTAAATATGCGTATAAAATTGTTATAAATAAATGATGTTTTCAAAATCAAAAATTTTGACATTTCACTTAAAATGAGCTGAAATAATAGAATCTTTTTTTTCAATTTGTAGTTTTTGGGATTCCTACTGTTAGTTGTATAACATATTTTGCTAAATAAACGCTCGTGATTGCATAGATTTATTTATTTTTTATTTTATTTGAATTTTTAAAATTTAAAATCAATCATATGTGTTGGCCAAATCAAATTTAGCCGTATTATTGTTATAAAAGTAAAACTGTAATATCTTTTGAATTTATAAGGGAATGTTTTAGTAGCATTATTTTCTGATTTAAATTTAAAAGTATTTAAAAATCTGTTTTAATATAATTTAAATACAATTTTAAAAGGAAATATTTTATATCTTGCATAACAATGCATTATTAAAATCACATTAGAATCTATTTTAAATGAAAAAACATGATAATTATGGAGTAAAATTCGAGTATCTCAGGAGACTTTTGAAACAAAATAGCATAGTGCCTTACAAAGAACAATCAAATAATCTAAAGAAAAATCAAGAAGCCAACAATATATAGATTAAGTGGTCTTTAAGTTTAATTTTAGTAGACGTCACCTAATTCATCAAAACATTGCAGAAATCCTTGTTAAACTGTAAACTGCTTAGTTCAGTTACGCTATATTTGACTATTTGTACACATGCGCATGTGTGTGCGATAAGACGCATTGCCGCCCCTGTTGGAAAGCTTTTCCTTTTAGGTTAAGTGCGTTTGAAAACATTTACCATTTTCTAGATTTTCTTGATAATTATGTTTCCAGCTGTTCTATTTAAAACATATTGTTCGGTAATTTTAACTTTTTCCTCTTCTAGAAAAAAAAAATCTGTGGGTGTAAGTGAACTTGAAAAATGTTTTCTTTCGCCATGAATTACAGTTAAGAAGAGCCCATTTTACAATAAACTTTAAAAGTCAATCAGGAATTAGGAGCAACAAAAAAACATATACGAAGTTTTAATTCTGAATTGTACCGAAGAAAAATTTAGCTTTGTTGGTACAACATAAAAATGCATTGTTTTGTTTGCCAATTTTACTACTCAGAGATGTTGTAGCGTGGACAGAAGACGTTTGTTTAATTATAAACAAAAATTTGGGGGCAAAAAAACAAGTTGTAAAATGGACTTCAATCTCAATATTCAGTGATATTTATATTTCTTAAAAATGTCAAGTTTAACACACACACACACATATATATATATATATATATATATTGAAAAGCATTCATACTTTAAATCAATATAGCATAAAAGTTAAAAAGAAATTTGAAATTATATCACAAATAATAAACGTCTTTTCTTTTGTAGAAGCTTACAAGTTTTCTTACAAGTGCCTGTTGAAAAATATGATTCAGGTAATCCACGGATATGTATCTCTAAATGCATTTGAAAATGTTTGCAATGAAGAAAAATTTCCTCGACAGACATATAGACATAATATTCGAGAAAATTATTAATCTTTTCTGTCAAAGTAAAAATGAAAAAGTGGATTTTTGTTTTCAAACAGTTCAAGATTGAACGGCAGCAATTTAAGCTATCTGTATTAAACATTATTTCTGTTAAAACTTTAGTATTTTTAAGTACAAATTTTATTTATAAATGTTTATTTCGTTTTATAAAATTTTAAAACAATGATTAAAGATATTGTGAATCAACACACTAATTAATCTTAACTGCAAGTTGCACCAAAAAAAAAAATATTTGGATTTTGTTATGCCACCTTCCTTTTATGATTGGCTATTTCACGTTGCCGTCGAAAGTAGTTGGTGGTCACATTAATGTGACTGGACTGTGTAGTGAGAATCTTGGGAGTGAGAACCTATAGACCGATTAAACATTTCTAAGCTGGAGATCAGGTTTACGTTCTACTTCTTCTCGGATGAGAATCTTGAGTCAAAGTGACCATTTTTCCTGACCGCCACAGGGAGTTGTTCTTTCCAATGTGCAGGAGGAAGAATGGTTACATTATAAATATTCCAAAAAGTATTTAAAAGAAAATAAATATACCACAAGAAAAATATATTATTTAAGAAATGTTTATTTTATTATCAATAGCAATAATAGTGTTATAAAATTTTAAATGTTTTCATTATTTTACTTATATAAGGGCGATATTTTTTTAAACATTTGATTCATAAACAATGAGTGGAAAACAATGATAATAATCCTCTTTGAAAAATTTCATTGTTGAATGTATGGCGGAAATAATAAATTCCTGAAAAATAACGACCATTGCCATTAAATGGTTCTAACAAAGATGGCTTATCATTTTGCATGAGATAAGATCCAATGGTTTCCGAAATGATGAAGAGATAAGATAAATAACGGACTGGTATAGGAATATCGGAAAACTTAATCATGCATCGACGAAAATTTCAGATAAGAGTTAAATTCGAGACTTGAACAAAATTTGTCTTTTTTTTTTCAAATTTTCTGTAGTTTTTAAAAAACAAAATTATTTTGTAGAATTTATTTTTCTTCTTTGTATTAATAGATTGTTTATTACTTTACTAATAGTGCTAGACTTTAGAAAATACCATATATATTTTTTTTGTTTACATTTAAAAACTTATACATCACAAAATATAAATTAAAAAAAAAAAAAAAAGATGTTAGAAGCACGATTATTTTGAAAGCTCATTTTGCTTTTATAAATATCTTAAAAGTAGAAATAATAAGTAAAGGAAAAGTAATCAATAAATAGATAGAAATATACAAAAGTAGAATAATTTAATTTTATACCATTCAAATAAAATATAACAGTCCGTTAGGCATTAAAAGATAACTTTAATTCATTTCTTGTACCATTCATAAAACTTTATTGATATAATATCATTTACCTTGAAACGTTTTATTCACAATTTCTTATAATAACAACATTTTATAATTAGAAGTAAATTAATAAATTTGAAAACTAAGTTCTTAGAAATAAATTAATTTTTATCTTAATATTTGTAGCCTACCAATATTGATTAATTTTTAAAAAGTACATGAATTCAAAATTTCAATTTCAAAAGATATATATATTTTTTCTTTCCAAATTGAATTATCATTATTCGAGTTATAGTAACTAATTACAAGATCTATTTCTATTTTAATAATGTTTTTCTAAAAATAAAAGATTTAAATTAGTATTGTACATTTAAAAAAAGAGTGTCATTGAAATTGTAAAAATTATTACAGACTTTTATATTTAAAATTATCTTCATTTTTATAAACTACAACTAAAAAGTATTTTATGAAAACAAAATAAGATAAAATGTGAATTTCGATTAAACGTTTTTTTTTTTTTTTTTTTGGTCTGATGTATAATAATTAAATTATCATTTTTAAAAAAATAAAATCAAAGGAAGATATCTGGAAAATGAAATTATAAAAAATGAATATTGGAAAAATTTTAAAAGCAAACTAATTAAAAGGGCTAATGCAAAGATCCTATTACAACAGTAAATTGTTTTCTTACTTTGTTAAAATTATGATAAAAATTTTGATGTAGATTTTTTTAATAATAATATGAATAAACAGATAGCTTTTAGAAGTCTGAACTGAAGTTTATTTGATTTTTTCTTGCATTTGTCTTAGACTATAATGCTATTTAAAAATTATTATAAATGTAAACAAAGTATGATTTTTAATATTATAACGGCCTTAACTATAAACACAAATTTTTAGAGTTTTAGATTTATATGTTTTATAAAAACATTTCTGTGAAAACAATATTAATTCAAAACGAGAGCAATTTAGGCACATTATATAAACAATTTTTACTTCATTTTTATTTCACGTTAATGTATATGTGATGCATTTCTTTCTTTTCAACTTAAGGTTATTGCATTTTTAAAATTAAGAGCCTAGTTTCTTTTGAAATTTTCTGTTATGCATGTTTAATTTGAACTCGTGTTTTTTAATTTAGATGCTAATTGCAGCAACACAATGCTTGTAAAATGAAAGCTACACCTTTTATACTAAAGAAAAAAAAAACTTAATTTTTAAGGGTTATAAATATTCCTATATTTCATTTATCTTTGAAATTTTAATTTTTTAGATATTTAATTATTTCTAATTAATATGCTTTTAAAATATCTATAAATGTATATTGAATAGTTGCATTATGGGTAAATTTTTTTAAAGTTTATATTATATCTCTTATGATATATCAAAATAATTGTAATTAAAAATATCAAATGAAAATAAAATTCTGAAAGAGGATCTGAACGGTAATTCATTAATGATTTTAAATGAGAAGTTAAACTAGAGTTAATTGGAAGATCTGATAGCTAACAAAATTAATTAATTCTATTCTTCTTAAGATGTTGCATTGGAGTGTTTGTAGTTCTTAATGGTAAAGCTTTCATAGAACAAAACCTCGGAAATAAGGAAAATCAATAACGTTCACTGGAAAAATTTATGTCCTCCCATTTCTCTGTTCTGCCATTTAATGTTTAAAAGTATTGTTTTTCCATTTTTGATTGCGTCGAACTAGAGCTTGAGAAAGATTAATATTGTGTATCAATTTCATCTGAAATTGGAAAGTCACATAACTGAACCCTAGAAGAGAATTTAAGTTACGAGAAATTGATAAAGAGAAATCTTATTGTTTAAATGTTTCATATCGGTAAAGATAGCTTTAATTAATAATTTCGGCTTCAAATGCTAACAGTGTTGCTGAATTAACTTTATTTAAGGGATGCATCGCTACTTACAAAATGTTATAAGAATAGTAATGTCAAAAGGAATGTATGCATAAGGTATTGTATTTGAATATTTTAAGGTATAAAATATTGTAATTGAAAATCGCAAGGTATAAAAATATGGGATGTCTTATTATTTAAATATTTCATATCGGTAAAGTTAGCTTTATTTGAAAATTCCGACTAAAAATAGTGTTTCTGAATTAACTTTTTTTTTAAGGAATGCATCAGTACTTACAAAATGTTATAATATTAGTAACGCCAAGAGAAATATTGTAATGTATAACTGATTAAACAAAATATAACCTTCAAATTCAATTATAGATTACTATTTGTTATCTTATTTTCCCTTGTGTTTTCAACAAGTAGGGAGTTACATAGGTCTGGAAAAGGGAGTAAAGTAAGGGGGTAAAAGAATTTTTATATGGGGTAAAAGATTGTAAAAATATAGTCTCAAGTACAAAATTTCAATGAAAGTTTAATATACATCATTCCTAGAAAGAGATATAAATAAGAAATTGTTGATTAAAACTATACTAAAGCTGGCTATTTTTCTTGATAGGATGTAGTGTCAAGTGGAAGGAGGCTGGGGGTAGAAAATGTGGACATATCAGTTGAAGAACAATGTACTATCGTTCTACATGCTGAAAGATGCAGAACTTCACAGACGTCACATAAACAAAACAGACATGACTGGTTAGGAATTCGATGAAATAGTTAAGGAGTTTCTTTACCAGAAAATTAATTTTCCTTCGTGAAAACATGGTATGGCCATAGAGGCCGTATGCTCTTTCGACATGTTCTTCCTATGAGGCTAATTAAAATCTAGAGTGTGTGCACGTTCTCTGCCTAAATTAAAGTCAGTGGCCGTTATTCAAAGTAAGGTAGCCAACGTACTCCGTAAATTACGACAAAATGCTTTGCTTTGAAGGAACAAAATTGATATAAAAACGTGATAACATAAAAATTTAATTTTCCATTGCTTGAAATACATCAGAAGAGGTTAAATATTTAGTAATAATTTATAAATAATAATTAAATTAAACGCATAATGAAATATATCTTAATAATTTAAACTAATAAAAAATATGAACTTAAGCTACATAATCCATTTATTTTTTGTAATTTGAATGTGTAATAAAAAAAACTTAAAAAACATTTAAAGGATATTTATTTTTATTGATCTAGAAGCATTATTCTAGATAATCATGAAAATTTAAATAACCTTTTTGTTGAAGACTCTGAAGTACAGTTTTTAAGAGATAATTAGTAATATTAACTCCTTAATAATCTCTCAATATATTATCAACCATAAAAAAAAATGGTTTTTTTTTTTTGCTTTTGAAAGAATAAAAAAAAAATATTTCATAAACTTAAATTTACGCAAGTTTTCATTAAATAAAATGGATTGATGTTAAAAAATTTTAGTGTATTCAGGCATTAGATGAATAGATCAAGTGAAAAGATTTGAAATTTAAGCAGGATGTTGTAGCAAAAAACAAGACAGGTAAAAAAATATCACTTAAGTTGCTGAAGTTGTTCATTTTAGTTGTTAGAGCATAAACGTTATCGTTTATATGATATTAATTCTTTACATAAAAAAGGAGAAATATCAGTTAATATAGTTATATGAATTTAATTTTTAATTTTTTTTTGTTTACAGATTAGAAAGATTTTATGTACAAAAATATTAATATTCGTACATTAGGAGTTTTATAAACTTTAATAAATTATATATCTTTCTTGACGGTTGGCACTCGATTATTCAATATACAGTCTTTTAAGCCTTAGAAAGAGGTTGATAAAATTTGACAAAATAATATCTTTTTATTCTTATTTTAAAAAATTTTTCGCAAAATGCTTATGTGTAAAATTAATGCATATTGTCATAAGAAAGATACATAATCACACTTAAATTTCATATGGAGTTGTTTTAGTTTCTGATAATAGTAATATATTTTAATTTAATATATTTAAAAATTTGATCTTATTCTTTACATTGCAACAAACATGAACACTCTTATCACATCATTTGATCTTATTCTTTACACACAACAAATACTCCTGATTGTTGAAACTTGGTGATGAAATGTCCTATTTTATAATTATTTTTTAACATACACAACGAAATGATGCTTTAAAAATCAAGCATTCTTTATCTGTTTATTGTATTTATTAACGTTAAAATTCTGTTAAATGTTTTCATTTCAACAAAACAGTAGTTAGATCGGATTGAATCGCGCATTAACATTGGCTCATATTGATAATTATAACATGAATGTAGATGAACGTCAAGATTTCTATTTGTTGTTAATTATTACTTTCGAGTTTAAAGGAATATAATAATATAAAAGTCTTACAGTAAGCTTCTATAATATATCAAATAACTTTAACATAATTCAGTACGTTGTTAAAATATGCTATACAAGTTTCCTTTTATTGTTTGTTAGTATTCACTACTTGCATTTGGTAAGTGTAAAAATTCTTTTATATAAAAAATAAAGAAAGATTACAAATTTAAAAAAATCGTAAATATAATTAGAGAAAGGCGTCTTCATTTTTAAAAAATTATCGTTTTAAAAATCTCTTTAAAATCTTCAAGCAGATCGATGTATATTATTTATATCTAGAAATAATTAATACAAAAATTAAGATGAAATTTTGTTTAACATTCACTTTCCATTTTATTAAAACCTAAAAAAAATGTTTGAAATGGACAAACTAATAATAAAATAAACATGAAATTTAAAATATTAAAAATGAATAAAATTGACATAGAGATTCCAATTTCTTAATGTTAAAATTGTATCTTATTGTTAGAATTGTAACTTTAATTTGTTTTAATGAAAACGAATACATTTTGTTAAAAAAGTTTATTTAATTAGTTTATGAGTAAAATGTTTTCAAAACAAACCATCTGCTACTATAAAAGTGCATATTTTTATCCTTCAACATAGATTTGTTTTAAATATTCCGATTACTCATTTCACTAAAAAAATTTCTTTCGTATTTCTATTATCAATTTGCCATGATCCGAACAGCAAGGTATAGTTATAAAAGTAACGTTTTAAAAGGATAGAGTTCAAACGCAAATAAAATAAAAAAAAAAAATTAATATTTTTCAAAAAATTTCATATAACGCTGAGAATATACAAAAAAGATAAATCTATGAAATGTTTAAGAAAGGGTTTCATATTAATAATGTATACAAAAGAAAACAATTTGGAAAACAAAACATGTGAATGAAAGCAATATTTATGTAATAGTTATTAACATGCTATTCAAGTTATTTGATATGCAGCAATGTAATAGATTTTTATGTATTGTTTTATGGAGAAATTATGGATTTTTTTTCACAAGCTAAAATTTGTATGTGGGTATACGAACAAATGAAAAGTGAAATATACACCTGAAAAAAAATTATTTTAGTTAATGTATTGTAATATGCGTAAAGTATACAGAAACTGACCTCGATGGAAATTCCTCAGAATATTGTATATGATTAGAAGGCCATAAAAATTCCTGCATCGTCAATCATCACGGATCTTCAGGTTCAATAGAAATAGAAGCAGATTTTAAGCTAAAAACAATATCATAAAATATGCTTACAATAAACCACAATTTGAAGTTTTTAAGAAGAAACTTTTTAAAAACTCATATGCTATTATCAGAATGATATTGTTAGAAATAATGGGGATAAAATTTAAGGAAAACTGCCATTTGTGCAACATTGTTTTATAACAGTTCTATAGATACCAGACAGCGGCACGAAAGTGTCATTCTGGAAAAAGATTCTTACTGTTTTTTAAATTCCTTCTATTAGCTCACACTCTCCCTATATATATCTTGCTCAAATTTTCAATCGTTCATAAAATACTTTTTATTCATCCATTCAAGTTCAAATACATATTTTTTGAACTTGTGGTGGATGACACTGGATGTTAATACAGATTTTTCAAATATTAATTCATTAATTAAATTAAATGAATTAATTTTAGTTTTATACGGGAGAAATATTCATATATTCACACTGCTCTTTCTTCTCATTTGCTCATCATTAATTATTGGTTTTATTATTTTGCTGTAATTCGAGATTGCTGTTCTTTTTTTTTTCAATTCCTTCTATTAGCTCACACTCTCCCTATATATATAATATTGTTCAAATTCCCAATCGTTAATAAACACTTTTTATTCATCACTAAGTTAAAAAATCCTTTTTTTGAAATTAGGGGATCAATGTTGAGGTTTTTCAAATATTAATTCAGTATTTAAATTTAATTTAATTTTAGTTTTTTTTTTATATTTAAGTTGCATATATCTACCAATAGATTGCGCCAGATAAACTTAAAAAATAAATGAAAATTATTTATAAAGGACTTTCTGCAATATAGTGAAAAAAAAAAAGAAGGAATTGACTTTAAAATTTTTTTTTATATTACTTGTTATCAAGCAGCATTAGCAAGTGGTGGGAAACATGGTCCTCTATAAAAATCTCCATCAATGAAAATTATTAACTAAAAAATATGCCAATTTTTCAAAGTAGGGATCAAGTGACCTTTAAAATTTTTTGGGAGATGCTTGATACAGGATTCAAATGAAAATCCACAAAGTGTGATATGGAGTAAATATTCGAAAGAAGTTTATTTCTGCTTTGCACTAACATGTTAATATTACATTGGTTGATGCAGTTTCAAAATTCAATCTAGGAACTTTTAAATCCGTACAAAGTATTCCAATATAAAGCATTCTAAAGCAATAACATTTTTTCTTATATTTTTCCAAGATATTTAGTTATGTGGAGAGATTATAGGATTATTTATCAAAAGTAAATGAAAAGTACTATGGTGTATGTGTTGGCAAGAAAAAAAATAATAAACTTGTAAAAAGCGTAGAGAACATTCTATCTGTAAAAGGAAGAGTTTCCATCTAAACTTGCGTCTTCTTGATTATTAAAGATACATTTTAATATTCTGCCAGAATATATGATTGCCAAATATTTCACAAATAAAAAGTGTAACGTAAATTTTTCTCGTTTCCAATTTTTGGATGCTGTTTGAGAACAGAAAAATCTTAATTTTTGGTTTATTTAAGTAATATCTATACATATATGAAGTGTTTTAAGCAGCTTTAAATAATTTGACAGATAGTGTTTTACATTTAGTTTTAAATAATATGTGATCAAAGGTAAGTTTCTTTTTCTTTTCCAAGATTTATTTTTTTCAGTCATTTTATTTTAATGACTTTTTAAACACTACAAGATATTTTTTAATAAAATTAAAAAGTAATATTTTTCAATTCATATGACGCTGAGAATATACAAAAATATATAAATCTATCAAATGTTTACGAAAGGATTTCACATTAATAATGTATACAAACCAAAACACTACGGAAAACAAAACATGCTAATGAAAATGAAGCGTGTGAATGCACGTGATATGGTTATACATTTAAGAGGTTATTTTTAACAAATAAAAAACCTAAAAGTTTTTTTTCCATGTATATTTTCTTCATTTACATGTTTTGAAAATAGCTAAGCTTTTTGTATTTGAGGAAGAAATTTTCAAGTTTTTGTGCATGTTCTTAATTATATATGATAAAACTGTTAATGGAATTAGCATTAATTTTTTTTATGTAACTATATGAAGAAGTATTGAATTGTATCGTTTTGTACAATATATCACAATAAAAAATTTAAATTAAATATAATTTTAGATGTATCTACCTATCCATACAAATAAATATGTAATGTAATTTTGTAATTGTAGAAAAAAAAATAATAATAAAGTGAAACTTCAGTACTTAAAAAAAATTCCAATGTTTTTTTTAATTTTTTACAAATTTTAATGAAATACTAAATTTAAAATATATTTTTAAACGTATTTCGCAAAGAATATTGAAAAGCAATACTGTCAAAATTAACATCATTATGTTATAACAAAAAAAGTTGTTTAAAAGATACTGTGCCCCCTTAATGAAGAATGGTGCTTGGCGTTTCAAGAAACATAAAAGATATTGCTGATATTGAAGAGTTGTGCCCGAAAACTGTTCAATGTGGTAGATAATTAGCAGAATTTTCTAATTTACTATATAATACTTCTTTTATTATGTTGTTGATGTTTTCAACCACTGTTTAAACACTTCATTATAATCTTTTGTAATTTTAGCTTATTGTTGACAATAATTTTTTCTACTACAATTTTGTTAGAAAGCAAATCTTCTGGATTAATTATCTCTGGGAAGTGGATTTCATATCAGGTTTCACTGTTCTTCTTTAGTTTTATTATAAAAATGTCCAATAACAGCTTCTTTCATTTCATTGTGTGCGTTAGTGCTTTATTCTCTTTTGAATCTGATATGTCTTCAACTACGAGCTTAAACAAATTTTCTAAAGTATTACCATGAAGTAAATATTTGGTAAACACAGAAAAAAAAAAACTTTTTTTGGACATAAGCTATTTAATTTTTCCACAACTACCTAGTCATGAAAATTTCAATATTTCACTATTAAAAATATCTGTAGCCACATCAACTCAGATAAACAACGCTATCAGCGTATTTTTCTTTCTTAAATTACTTTCTGTAATACATTATTTTCGATCAAAGGTCCAAAATTCAAAATATATTTTCTGCCCAAATATTGGAATGTATTAGAAATGGAATTATAAATACATTATTACATTGTTTTATTATCGATTGCTGATTTTAATTTCATGTAACTTTTGTATTTCTCACGCTGAAGTAACTACACTAAAATACGTATGCATCAAGATTTCAGAACCAACCATTTTATTTTCATAACTTAAGCAGTTTTATTTAATATATATCAATGCTGAGATCCACTATAAATCAGTGTTAGTGCCTTTTTTTTACACTATGAATTTAAATATTTTCTATCATAATTTGAAAAAGCAAGAATTAGAAATTGAAATGAAGATTCTGTTTAACTTCTGATTAGATAATGTCTGTCTGGAGAGGGAAATATTCTGTTTATTTTCTTCAATCGAAGTTTATTTAGCACCATTCTTTTACTGACTTGACATAAATATTGGAAGCACCACAGCACAATTTTTTTTTTTTTTGCACATAAAGCACATTACATTAGTATTAACACAATTTCTTTATGTTTTTTTTAAGACACATGCAATTCACAACTGCTGCATTTTAATTTTTATTTGATTTATGAATATTATATAATAAAATGTTCTTGTCATTTAAATTTAAAAGTTTTTGATTTAAGTTTGAAATAAGAATATCTTAGGTATAAAATAAGTCATTCCTCTAAAACTTTTACTCTTAGTGTACAGCAGATGAATTTAAAAAATAAATAAATTGAAAGAAAGTTATAATTATTAAAGCGAGCCATGAAAGTAAATAAATCGACTAAATTTTTTATAAGAATTATATAGAATCGAATTTTATTTATTTATAATTTTATTCAATAATTTTCATTCAATCTTAATAAATTAGTTTTTAACCACAAAGTAAAATGACACATATATAATTCTGCAATTAAAATATATGCAGATTGAAATTATTTGGTTTACTTATGCAATATAATAAACGAATTATATTTATTTGTTTATTACCGATATTATTTATTATTTTAAGTTTCAAAGGATTTTGAATATGTTATTGTTAAGGCCTACTAGTTTATATTTGTGACCTTATTGCCATCAAATACAAAGGTGAAATTTGTCAGATTGTGGATTGCAATTTCATTTTGGTATTTGTTTTTCATAAGAGAGACAGAAAGCAAACTTTCTCACTTAGAAAATAAATTTGTTATTAAGATTCTAAAATTCTTATCTTAAACGTACACATCTTCCTAACTATCCAAATGTATTATTTATATATTTTAATTTTATTACAATTAATATAATCACAATCATCAAATTCTTCATCATTATCGTGATCAAATTTCATGATTTATGCATTTAGTCAAGTTATTTTTACCTTATTAAAAAATACTTGCCTTAAAAATCTAGGAAAGTCGTAATGGCTTAATTTGAATATTATAAATGCAAAAACAAATAAAATTTATATAAAGAATAGAGAAAAGAACCTGAAAATTAAATTTTCAAAGTGTTGTTTCATTTTTTTGGTATTATTTGTTTTAACTGTAAAGCTTTAACTCCACACATTCTTATAAAAACATTTCTTCAATCTATTGATTTTTAATAAAAAATACTCAATTGCTGTCTCAACTGTTTTTTAAAAATAATATGAACATCTCAATAACTTTCCTAAAAACTTCATAAGCCTAGGGAATTAATTTCCAATTAAATCAATGAATTGAAGCGCATTCAGATTGAAATAAATGAGACGCAAATTATGATTACTGCTGGGAAAAAAAGGACTAATGAAAAATTAAATTAATTTCAAACTAAGTTATTTCTATTTGAACCAAATTTAATAATGCCATTTCTTAAGCAAGTGTTCTATAAAGAAAAAGATTTCATATATATTTTAATTAATCAAGATATTCTCTTAATTTTTTTTTCACAAATAAAAATATGAGCCCTCAAGATAACTTTTTGATTTGTAAATCAGACGGTTTCAAGAGTTGATAAGTATAAAAAAATTCTGGATATCAATCATTACAATAAAATTTGCTGAGTCGTAAATTTATATAATTATAGACAGAAAATCAGAATACACTGGCACGATCTCGAATGTAGTTTTTAATCGGATATGTATAATTAATTACACGTTTCAAAATAATAATTATACCAAATGATTATTAATTTTAGTAGAATTGAATCTTCAAATTACCTATTTAATTCAGACTAGAAATCTATTCCTTTTGGTAAATTAACTATAATATTTATTAACGAAATATTCTCAAAATATATAAATCGAAATTTTAAAGATTAAATGAAATTGGTTATTTGATCTCTATACTCTTTTCATAAAAGGAATTCATTACTCATTAATGTGAAATGAGTTATTAAATTTTAAACTTATTCATAAAAATGAAAGTTGATTTCCTTCAAATTATAGCTAATAAAAATTTATAATACAGAAAATGTAAGTTATCAAATTTATTCATTTAAACCGTTGTGTGTTTTTGAAAATGGAAGAGAAAAAAACAGTTGCACTGAATAAATACATATAAACTAATTATTCAGGAAAATTGCAAAGAAAGAATATTTTATTGCAATAATATACTGAAAATATTCTATTTACTCGCATATAACTAATTTAAAGTTATCTAAATTAATAAAACGTGTTCCCTTTAGAGCTTTTAGATGAAATGAAGTAATTATATTTATTTCCAGAGAAGAATTTCTTAGAAATCTTTTGAAGTAAGCAAGCCTATCGTTATTTACTATAAACCTATGTTTTTCAAATATGTCTCGCTAATTTAATGAAACTAAATTGAATTTCTTTGTATTTGAAAGAAGAAGTACTTTATACATTTTACATATTACTTGACAGTAAAATTTATATTGAATTATAATAATTTATGAATTAATATATTTAAATTTTATTACTGAGATTCTTATAATGAAGATTATTATTAACTATTGACGCTGGAATGATTTCTAGCTTTTAAAAGTTTTCTTTTATTTCTTCAATAGACAACTTGTATTTTAAGCATTTCAAAATTAAAATTTAACTTGGAAAAACTGTGATTACGCTTATGATTATTTCAAAGACCTTATTTTGAAAATTTTATAAAATAGAAAGCAAGAAGTATAATTTTTTTTTTTATCGACTCTCTAAATGTCTTAAAACTATTAAAAATTTTTCTTCCCGTAAAAAACGCTGCATATCATTAATTGAAGATAAACTAAAAATTTTCATTCTTTAAAAGCTGCTAATTTTATGAATGAATAAAAATGTTCAATTCTGTAATTCATTTTTCTTATAAGATAATTATCTATGACATTTCAAAAGAGATTTTATTTAGAATTAATTTTCTACTTTGAAATAAACATTTTCGAAGCACTAATTAGGCAAATCATTTTAAATGATTACACTTGAGGGTTTGAACAAAAAATTAATTGCCGTTTAATAAATATTTATATTATGATAAATAATTTTCACATTACTTGAGATTGAAGTTTCTGAAACTGAAAATAACCCCTTGAGATATTTATTTATTTTCAAAGGCATCTGAGGTAATTAAGAGCATTTTGCTGTATGCTTTATTAATCATTATTAGATATAGTAATTTGGTCTCCACAATTTTATGACTTTATAATTATTTTTATATAAGATAGTAATACATGTTTCTTATTATTTAATAACAAAATATTTAAGATTCATAAGTAGATAACTAAATACGAGATATATTAATTAATATAAACAATGTAATTTATTAAAATGATCAATTGTATTTGCACAAAATACAATTGATCATTTTAATAAAATTACATATTAAAGTGAATTACTATATTATATATATAGTAATTCATTATTATATATATGTAGTTATTAGTAAATATATATATATATATATATATATATATATATAATTATTAAGGCGATAAAAAATAATAATGCTGAAATTTGATTATTAATTTTATTAGAATAAGATGTCCAGATTACTTATTTAAAGCAGACTCTATTTCATATGTAAATTAAGTAAAATATTTATTAACAGAATATTCTCATATTATATAATTCTATATATTTTAAAGATTAAATGAAACTGGATGATATCTATACTATTTTCATGATAATAATTCATTACTCATTAAGGAGAAATGAGTTATTAATTTTAAACTTAATCATAAAATAAATGAAATGGATTTAATTCAAAATAGTATATAGCTAATAATAATTTAAAAATTCAGAAAATATAAATTATTAAATTTATTCATTAAAACCATTGTGTTTTTTTTTGAATAGTGAACAAGAAAAACATTTTTTACATTGAAGTTTTATATATAAACTAAATATTCAGGAACATTACAGATAAGGAATTTCTTTTTTTGCAATAGTATACTGAAAATATTCCATTTATATAGCTAATTTAAAGTTATCTAAACTACTGAAAAACGTGTTCACTTTACAGCTTTTAGATGTAATGAGGTTATTATATTTATTTCCAGAGAAGAATTTCTTAGAAATCTTTTGAAGTAAGTAAGTCAATTGTTATTTACTATAATCTTATGTTTTCCAAATTCTTTGTAATTTTCGAAAGAAAAGTATTTTAAAATTTTGCATTGAATTAAAATAATTTATGAATCAAGATATCAAAATTTAAATATTTAAGATTATTATTAACTACTGAGCTGCTGGAATGAATTCTAGCTCTGAAAAGTTGCATTTATTTATTCAATACATAACTTGTATTTTACGCATTTGAAAATTACAGGAATTTTAACTGATATTAAAATGAGGAAAATTAAAATGAGATTACATTTATGTTTATTTCAAAGAAAATTATTTTTAAATTTTTATAAAATAGAAAGCAAAAGTATAATTTGTTTATGGACTACATCGAGTTCTAAAGGTCTTAAAATATTAAATATATTCATTCTGTAACACTGCTGCATACCATTAATTGAAAATTAACTAAAAATATTCACACTTCAAAATCTATTCATTTGGTGAATGCATAAGAATGTTCAATTCTAGAATTCATTTCGCTAATAAGATAATCTATAAAACAATTCCAAAGAGATTCTATTTATAATTAATTTTTCTACTTTGAAATCAACATTTTCGAAGCACCAATTAGGAAAATCATTTTAAATAATTACACTTGAGGGTTTACAAAAAAATTAATTACCGTTTAATAAATATTTATATTATGATAAATAACTTTCACATTACTTGAGATTTAAGTTTCTGAAACTGAACCCCTTGAGATATTTATTTATTTTAAAAGGCATTTCAGGTAATTAAAAGCATTTTGCTGTATGTTTTATTAGTCATTATTAGATATAGTAAATTGATCTTCACAATTTTATATCTTTATAATTATATTTTATATATTATAGTAATAAATGTTTATCTCTAATTAATAACAAAATCGTTAATATTCATAAGTAGATAACTTCATAGTAGATCTATTAATTCATAGAAATGAATATGTAAATCATTTAAAGTTATCAATTATATTTGCGCAAAACGTTCAATTGCATATTAAATGATTTCATTGATTTTATTATTTATATTAATACTAATAATACGTTTTATTATTTTGTGTTCATATCAATCTAATTTAATACAAGGAATTCATATCAATTATATGGTATAAACAAAACAAACTGATATTAAAGTTTTATTTTTTTTCATTACTAGTTTAGTTTCACAAGTATTTTACTAATTTAATTTCTTAAGTATACTTAATTACTAACTTCCTAAGAAAAGATTAACTTCCTTATTAAAGTAATGAAAATTTATTGTTATTAAATCATTTTGTTTTACCAGTAAATTCAACAAGTCAAAAAAGAATCAAAATGTTAAGAATTATTTCGATTATTTAATAAATAATACTTTCTGATGTGTCTATTAAGTTTAATTTGTTAATAGTAGTAAATTACGAATTAAAAGTTTTCTTACATTAATTTTAATTTATTCAGATATCGTAAATTTTGTGAAAATATAAAAAGTCATATTATTAACAGAATAAGGTGATTTTTACAGTATGTAGGAAGCGATTTAATCGCATTGTTTTATGAAATTTAAAAATTCTGTATGCAGTTTCTTCCTAATTTAATTAAACGTTTTGTCAATTAATGTGAAACAATGATAAATCGATGTCTCTATTTAATTTGCGAATACCACAATTGGGAATGGATAATTAAAAAGATGTTTTTAAAAATTTGAATAAATGATATATAGAATTGAGTTTTATAGAAAAAAACTGGTTAGCATTCATACTCATATATATTATTAGTTAATAAGAATATGCATTATTTTAGTTCATTAACAAATTCTTCGTTCGTATATAGAAATAAAAACGAAAAATGTAAATTTTATATGAATGTTAAATCATCTATTAATAACATAAAGGGAGAGTTTAATAGCATGTAGTGTACAATTTAATAGCATTATTTTATAGAATTTTTTTTTTTTAACTGTAATAATTTATGTAATTTAAATTCTGTAAGCTTTCTTCCTAATTTAAAATAAACGTTTTTCCATTTAATGTGAAAGAATAATAAATCAAGAATAAATAGAATTCTTAAATTTATTTTGTATCATTCAGATTTTGTAAAATTTTATATAAATGTAAACAGTTATCTTATTATACGCATAAAGTGAGTTTAGTAGCATCTAGTGTACAATATAATCGCATTGATTTGTAGGAAATTTTTTTGAAAATTCAGTATGGAGCTTTTTCTTCTAAATTGAATGCTAATTAATTAATTAAATGTTTTGTCATTTAATGTAAAACAATGATAAATTGTTTATCTGTTTAATTTCTGATTATGATTTTGACATTTGGTATTCAAAAAAGATTATTTCAAAAAAATTAGAATAAAGAAGTATTATATAAAAATGATTTTTATAGAAATATTGTTTAACATTCATATTCATACATTCATATTCATATATGTTATTAGTTAACAAGTATATGCAATATTTTGGTTATTAACAAATTCATTGTTTGTATGTAAAAATGAAAATGGAAAATGAAAGGATTTTTTCCTTCATAGATATTTTTATGTAGAGATCTGTATACGAATTTACAGAATAGTTTTATAGATAACATATCATAATTAGATAACTATTTATTTTAATTGGTTTTTTCAAAACATTTATTACAGTATACAGAGTGCAATTTTTAATTGCAAAAGTAATATATGGGATTATTAATCTTAGTTAATCAAGCATCTTCAAATGATTGTATAAAGTTTGCAAAACCGTAACAAAGCAGAAAATCGAATTTCGCTTAGAAAGATATTCAAACAGCTATTACATAAAAATGTACGCAACTGCATCGCACTCAACTCTCTTGTGTACGAATGAAGCTTTAATTAAAGACAAAAATTTTCAGTCATTATTTTCGCAAAATCACTTAACATCAGACTCTATAAATTTGCTTTGGTTTTAGAAAAATTACTTCTTAAATTAGGAACTGCCTGGTCATTTGCTAATTACTTTAATCGCACTGCAAACAAAGAAATGTAACATACACAAGCAAAGCAAAACTGAAAATAATCATTCATCTTAAAACATGAAGTCAGTTGGTATTGAAAAAATCAAGATTTTCTTTTGTATAAAACACAATCAGCCCACAAGAAACATTGCCTCACTAGCTTATCAGAAACTTCTTTCGAATAACAATACAAATCTCATATATTATTCTCAAATAGGATTATGTCTTTTGAAATAAATGGTAGTGTCTGTATTAGCTCAACAGCTAAAGAATATTTTTATGCAAATTCAGCAAAAGTAAAGAAGAAGTTAGAATAATAAAAAATTTAAATATATTTCGATAGTTTTCGTGTGAACTAGTGTGAAATATAGCGGCAACGTGAGAAAAAAGTGCACACATGCACTCCGAAACTTTTGTAGATTTCTGGAAAAGAAAAACATAACCCCTGATATTGTTATCTGAGATATGCGAAATGCGTATGTCTGATTATACTTTAAAATGATTCTACGCATATAGGTGCTCATTATTAAAATAGTATTTTTGTGCAGGTATTCAAAAAGATATAAAATTTGAATTGCATTTGAATAAAATAGTATTTTTTAAAATTAGAGTCAGTTTTATTAAAAAGAGAGCAAGAGTCTATGAATAATAAAATAAAGGGCTAGAAAGTACGGTGAGATATTTTGAGAAATTTAAAAAAATGTATATAGTTTATAAATATATGTTAGTTATTTTTTTCAAAAATTTAATAAAGGTAGAAATTATTACTAATTATACGTTATATCATTAAATGAAATTTGAGGTTTTAAAAAATTTACTGTTTATTCGAAATATACAACTATGATTGCTTATGAAGTGAAAATATAATCGAACTTCGAAATTCTCATAAAGAAATCATCCCTAGAAAATTAAATGTTACCCATTTGACAACTAGCGAGTGTAAAAGTCCAGAAATTTCTGTGGCTTTCGCGCACATATACCATACAGAAAGGATCGTTTATTGTTACTCGAGTGTGTCAATAACCAAGAAACTTAATTTTAGTGTTTTCTATTGTTTCGGTTTAGTTATTTTATATTTATTGGTTACAATTTGGTTTTTTAATGCAATTTTCTTTTTAACGAAACACAATAAAATGCTAAATTTTTCATGATTTTTAAAACGTTTTAAAATTCAATTTACATTGTATTAATCGATAACAGAAAAAATTCTGCTTTAATTACTTTCTACGAACTATTACTATTACGAACTATCTTATTAGACATCTGGTAATGCAATCTTATTAGACATTTCACACTACATCGCCCTATCTTATCATGCATATTTAAAAATTTATTTTGTAGGAACCTAAAATGTGTATATGTATATATCTTTAAAAATTTGCTTCACAGCTTATCAAAGTTCTTTCGAATAACAATACAATTCTTATAGTATTCTAAATAGGATTATGTCTCGGAAATAAATGGTGGTGTCTGTTAATTCAACAACTAAAGAATATTTTATGCAAATTCAGCAAGTGAAGAAGAGACTAGAGTAATAAAAATTTAAATACATCGATAGTTTGTTTGAACTTGTGTGGAATATAACTGTCAACGCGAAGAAAAGTTCCCACATGCACTCGAAACTTTTATGTTTTCTGGAAGGAAAAGCATAACCCTGATATTGTTATCTGAGATATACGAAATGCGTATGTCTGATTATACTTTAAAATATAGATTCTACGCTTGTAGGTGCTCTTTGTTAAATGAGTATCTCTCATAGGTATTGAAATATATATAAAAATTTGAATTGAATTTGAATAAAAACTGAATTCTCCAAACTAAGACAGTTTTATAAAGAA
>BPLR01012183.1:0-61709 GCA_021605095.1 Caerostris extrusa
GATGCCCAAAAATAAAAGATTAGAGTTTAACAATGTTAAAAATAAAACAAAATAAGAATTAAAGATTAAAACAAAATTGAAAGGATGACACAAAATACGAAAAAGGAAAGGTGACAAGACAAGTTGCATATGCCAACTTGTTTACATGTTCAGGCTGATGCTCTCCACCAATAGATGGCGCCATCAGTGACACAAATTCTTCTAACCGAAGTTAGAAATACACATTTTAATTTTATATAATTTATATACTATTTAAAATAATTGGAGAATAGAATATTTAAAAAAATTTTTCGAACGAGCAGCTAAAATTTAGAAATGAAAACATAGAATTTACAGTTAATAAAAAAAATGTTTAAACCAAAGTTAAGGATTTACAGTAAATGTAAACAAAGTACAACGGTTATTGATAATTAAGTAAAATAATCAACTGTTAAGAATATTAAGTGAATTATAAAATAAGCAAACAATTAACTATTAAAAAAGTAATTAAGAAAAGTGAACTATTAAAAATTTAAGACTTAAAATTTAAAATTACAGCTAAAAAAGTGTCAGATAGCCATGCTTTTGATTTTAGGTTGCACATCGTAGCAAATAAAAGTTAAATTTAAATGCCAAAAATTTGCAGCTCAGATTCGCTTTGAAGTGATCGAATGTGACTAGACAACAGCTGATGGCCGAGTGACTAACACTCGGTGACATAGGTTTCAGGTTCGAGTGGATGTAGTGGGTCGGAATCTACTTTAAACCGCAGGTCTTGGACTAATATGACTGTAGAACGTTGAGCGTAAGGCTGATAACTCTACCCCGTAAAAACAAAACGTCTCCTATCCAAAAATCTGCCAGCAGGCAGACGGCCTTGGCCCATGATGGGGCTGTTGCGCCACTGAAGATGATGATTACGTTCTTACAATTATATACATCGCATGTACAACATTTCTATTCGTTTGAAGAATGATTTGTAAAAGAGCTTTTTAACATGCTTGCTTCCCGCATTGTGCATTGTGCTATAGGATTCCTGAGTCGCCTTAATGCACCCCACACCCCTTCCAGAAACTTTGTTAATGGTGCTGGCAAGACTATATATATGTTAGTTCCATTTGAAAGACATTATATTTCTGTGATTAATCTAATCACTTCAACTCTGATAAAGTTTAACCATATTTGGCATTCACTCATGCTGAACAATCAGGAAAAATAAAAGTAACGAATTTAACATAACACGGGGCTTGATGGCCGAGTGGCTAGCGCTCGGTGCCACAGGTTTCGCCTGAGTCACGGCTGTGCCATGAATGTGTGTGTATGGGTTTGGAAAACCCACTTTAAACAGTAGGTTCCGGTCTAACAGGATCAGAGGGTTGTGGGGTAGTGTGACTCGCGTCCGGTAGCATATCCTCAAGCTACACGCACCTCCTGGTTAGTGCTCAATGAGTAACAGCGGTATGCAGTCCTTGCTTATGGCATAAAAGAGTAATTGGTGTCTGTTGCATTAGAAAAAAAAAATTACTAATACTATTAAAAATTTACTATGTATTTGTCACTTAAACAAATAAGAAGTAATATAGAAATTTTCACTAAAATTTCAAGTTGAAATAAATTTTTTTTTATGCACAACGTATGATTCGCATAGGTTCATAGTTCGGATGCCTTGGTACACTTACTGAATTATATACATCAGAGTTTTACAGGAACCATATCATTCCTAATCACATCAATGAGGCACATAGGAAAAAGAAATAAGGTAAAGAACATAAGATAAAATAATAAGGATATAACAAGGTAGGGGAATACAGGATAAAGTAATAATGATATAATAAGGAAGAAACACAGAAAAAGTAATAAGGATGTAACAAATAACACAGGATAAAGTAATAAGGATGTAACAAGGCAAGGGACACATGATAAAGTAATAAGGATGTAATAAGGTAAAGGACACAGGATAAAGTAGCAAGGATAATAAATGAAGGAACACAGGACAAAGTAATAAGGATGCAGCAAGACAAGGAACACATGATAAAGTAATAAGGATGTAATAAGGTAAAGAACTCATGATAAAGTAATAGGAACACGGGATAAAATAATAAGGTTGTAATAAGAGAAGGTCCATTGAATCCGTTCCACTTGGACACTTGCCGATTCTCTACAGCAGGGGTCTCCAAACTTTCCAACCTTAGGGCCATACTGCTTACCAGTGAGTACCAAGGGCCAAAACCGTTTTAATTTTTCCGCCATTATCTATGATTTCTAGACTAGTCGCCGAGTACGCGCTGTGAGCGCGCATACGCTTTGCTAAATTCGCTGGTTCAATTACTACATTTACCACCGACCGTGACACTTTTGACGACAAGTGTGAATACCCCGCTGTTTCATTCCCTTTAATTTAGCCTTTCCGTTCCTGTATATATCTGAATCAAACATATGATAAAAATCATATGTTTGATTCAGGATAGTTATTATGCTTAAGTTAAATTTCTGCGTATTGCTTTGCCATTGCTTTTACCTACAAAGTAAAAAAAAAAAAAAAACCGAGTTATTACCATTCTATTTTTATCCAACTTATTACAGCAACAATAAGCTATTCCGCTGTCGTGGGCCGGATGGATGACACTGGCGGGCTGTTTGGCCGCGGGCCGTAGTTTGGAAGACTCCCTGCTCTATAGATCGGTAGTAAGAAGTATGTGCGGTAATTTCCCCCTTCTCGTCCCAGTTTCAAAACAACTGCTTTGAAAAAAAAAAAATATTATTATAGTATAAAGCTTATCATGAACCCGAACTTTTCCCTCCTTGTTTTTGGTATCAGATAATCAGTCGTAAATCCATTTTATTACATCATTATTGAATTTATTACTTTCGAATGTCTCAGATCTTTCAACAAAAATGCAATAAGTTTGGTTTGAAACATCCAATCCTAATTTTAAACAAAAAAAAAAAAAAAAAAAAAAAATAATAATAATAAATACAAATCACAAAAAATATTTTGTTTCTTATTAATTAAAAACCAAGATAATACATACATTTTTTGCCGTAGCTATAAAACGAAGTTAATTTTATTTTTGTTTAATAACAACCATAAGGTCAAACAAAAAACTCAACTTGGACTGAACTTTTTAGTTTCACTTTCACATTCAAGAGAGAGCGGACTTTGTTCAATTCCCCGTTAATGTAAACATTTTATTCGTTTTTATAACATGGGTGATGCTTTTTATGATGTGGTGAGGAAATCTCGAGGAGATTTTTTTTTTTTTTGTTTTCGTTTTACAACTTAGTCATGCGACCACTTGATGCAAAAATATTATGTTTTCGCAGACGTTTAGAAGTGATTCTTTCCTTGGATACTTTGAGTAACATCTGAGAGGAGGACATCGCTACAGCGGTGAGTGTTTTTAACTGTTCATATGTACCAAAAAAATATTACACTGTTTATTTTTTTGCTGTTTATATAAAGGCAAGTAGTTCACGAACATTTTACCACCTTTTAGTACAGGGGTGGCTAACCCAAATGATCTTTGCGGACCACTTTGGAAATGTATCCTAACTCCGCCTTCCGTATATAAAATTATAGGTACTTACGTATTAACGATACCTTGGCGACAGACTTGGCGGTTTTAAGTGTCGCCAATCTAACAGCCTAATATAAAACTGAATAATAAAAACCGCCAAATCTGTAGCTGCGGTTGGTGCGTGTGCTCTTTATTGCCGCAACTGTCGCCAAGGTATCGTTAATACGTAAGTACCAAATTATATATCCCCAATAGAATTAGACCCACTTTAGACATTTTGGGAGTGAAAAATTGAAACACGAGTTATTATTTTTGTGTTCATTATTATTCTTACTTGGGGCCTGATGGCGGGTGACTAGTGCTATGGCGCTCGGTAGCACAGGTTTCGGGGTTCGAGCCCTGGCGGTGCCATGGATGCTTGTAGTGGTTTGAATCCACTTTAAGCCGTAGGTCCCGGCCGAACAGGATCGTTAAGCGTTGCGAGGTAGTATTACTCAGCGTCCGTAGCCAATCTTCAAACTACACGTGCCCCTGGGTAGTGCTAAGTGAGTAACAACCCTTACTTATGACATTAAAAATATTATGTAATTTAAAATTTTAATTTTTATTAGTTATTTTATTTAAATCCCATCCAAAATGAACTTTTCCCCTATGACGTCGCTCTGTTCGGTCGCTTAGCAATTTTCCACAAAATCAGTGGTCGTACTATAGTATATAAATAATAAGTCGTATTATAAATAATTTGCATCTCACTTCTGAGTAAATAAATCGTAAAATGCATTTTTCTCTTGTAAACACAATATATTAGCGAGATTTTGCTCCTTTATTGTATTTATCTATTATTCCGTCATTTTTATTATAGTATAGTGTATTGTTGGGGCCTGATTGGCTGAGTGGCTAGCGCTCTGGCGCTCGGTACCACAGGTTTCGGGTTCGAGTCCTGGCGGTGCCATGGATGTTTGTAGTGGTTCGAATCCACTTTAAACTGTAGGTCGCGGTCTAATAGGATCGTAGAGCTTTGTGGGGGCATTGTTACTCCGTGGCTTATCTTCAAGTTACACACACCCAATGCATGCAAAGTGAGCAACGTCTGTGCAGCGCTTGCCTTAAGGCATTCAAGACCAAACTGTCTAATTGTTTGCCAGCTGCATTAGAAAGGAAAAAAAAAAAATATTGTGTTGTTTTGGAGAGCGGGGATTTTATCAGACTCATAAATAAAAAGGCACTGTCTGTCATATATTTTAAATTGAAGTTAATTTTTGAATGTATGATGCACATGATGTATTTTTCTAATACATTGGTTTTCACTACTTTGACCATTATAAAATAAATATATTTTGTAAAAGTGCGATACATCTCACGGGCCGCAAAAAATATTCAAGGCGGGTTGGCCACCCTGTAATAAAATAAAGATAACTAAAACGATAGCAATAAAAAAAGAGAATCCATCTCTTAATATTCCATTTAAATTGACTTTCAGATGGATGATCACATATTAGCTGCTATGTAAAACTTTGAAAATAAATATGTGAAATGATCATAGAATATTTGTGAATGATATAGAATACGACATAGAATTATACAGTTAATTATGCATTGCATTACAATAGTTGTATATAAAAATGATATTCGAAAAGGTATTTAAAAATAAAAACAATCATTTTAAATAATCAGTAGCTGTTAACGTAAGTAAGCAGTACTTATTTTTACATAATTTTCGTTTTAAGAGATTTAATGAGTTTAAAATGATGAATTATTTTTGTGAACCAAGATTGCAATTTACAACATAAGAACAAAATTTTTAAAAAAATGTGATTATTTTATGGCTATTTTAAGCTGTACTGAATGGAATCATCCTTTTTTAAAATCCTATGCCATCTTCATGATAATTTCTCGTTTATCAAGTTTCAATTTGTTGTCTTTTACACACTGTGGGTTACTCAATGTTATGTTTCGTGTCACTCTGTGTTGATGAAAAGATGGTTGAAATGTTGTTGTGTCCGCCTACACTTCACTTTGTAAAATCGAATCGTATTCTCACTACCTTCAGATGCATTGAACGTAGAAGGATGCATTTCTTCTGAATTATCAGTGTCGTGGATATCATTCCCGTAGATCAGGGGTCTCCAACTACGGTCCGCGGGTCAAATCCGGCCCGCGACAGCGAATAGCTTGTTGTTGCTGTAATAAGTTGGATAAAAAAACGCAGAATGATAATAAATTGGTTTTAATTACTTGCTAGTTAAAGCATAATACGCAGAAGCATAACAACTAACAAATAATTGAAATGAATCCCACTAACATTATAAACTAATGAACATCTCCGCGGTTACCCTCGGTAGTTATGTTGGGGCAAAGAGTATCGCATATGTATGTATATAGATGTTTAAGGAATGTATAAATCCTGAATCAAAGATATGATTTTTATCCTGAAAATCCCTCAGGAACGGAAAAGCTAAATGAACTAGCGCCATCTGTTAGCGATAAAGGATACCACCTACCTATTTCCGCTTATGACCACTAGATGTCGTCAAGTGTCACGGTCGTATCGATAAACACAATAGTAATTGTAGTAATTGAACCAGCGAATTTAGCAAGCGTATGTTCGCTCAGAGCGCGTACTCGGCGACTAGTCTAGAAAGTATAGATATTGGCAGAAAAATTAAAACGGTTTTGGCCCTTGGTATTTACTGGAGTAAACAGTATGGTCCTAAGTCTGGAAAGTTTGGAGACCCCTGCCGTAGATGGTGAAGAACTCGTCCTGACTGCTGCTGCTGGAATACATTTCTCAGGGTAAGGTTTTTTGTGTTCATGTTCTAAGGCTGAATTATGATAAGTTTGCCAGCTCAGTTTTGTAGGAAAGTACATATAGAACTTTTTTTTGCAACTTTTCACAAGAAGTTCCATATTTCTAGTAGAAATCTGATTTTGGAGACCTCTCATACTATTTTAAACCCCAATTAAAATCAGTCACCAACTGTTGTCCATCAAAATTCTCATAGTATGACTTCGTGCAAAAGCAATAAATTTTTAAAATAAAGAGCAATCAGAATCGAAAATTTGGTACTGAATATATTGCTGTTGTTGTTGCTAATGAGATTGTACTTTCGGAATAACTTATACATTCAGACTATGAATCAAACCACAAAAATTCTATAGAGAAAATAATACCTGAAACTTGTGAGCTCGGTAAGATGTGGTGGGATGTGATTGCTTCCAATGGCGTCTTGAAGAGTACATCCTCACCCTAGTTGCTTGAAATCATAGATGCATTCTTATAGTAGCAAAACTTCGCCAGATGCATCTGAAATACCTTTCAACAAATGAGTGATGTCTGTATTTTTTTTCCTTTCCAACAACTAGATTGCAGACCTTTTCATGGGTTTGTAAATTATTCGAACTTTCCATTCTATACTCATTTATTCCATTAAATAACCCTATAAAATTAAAAAAAAAATCAGATATTTAAGATTTTTTTAAAAAAATTTTTTTTGAGATATAATAACTATTCCCCACCAAATATATCAAAAAATGATTTTAAAATGAAAGAGTAACTTCTTTAAATTAGTAACAATTAAATTATTTATTTTTTTTAAACCTTTAACATTTAAAAAATCGATCAAATTTGCAGAAAATAAAGAAAAAATTAATAAGGAACTGAATCAAGTTATAAAATTGACATTCAGTTCTTTTAATGAATTTTAAATCAGAGTAAGAACAAATTTTCTCATATTTCTACTCTGTAATTTAAGTATTTAAAGTTAAGGATAGCAAAATCGAATTTTCTTACACACACAAATATTTATAGAACATCAGTGTCAGTTGACCACTGTTACGAGAAAATTCACGTAAGACGAAATCCTCTATAAGTCGAAAACTCTATAACTCGCATTATTTGGCGTCTCCCTTGAAGTTCGACTTACAGAGGTTCTACCGATTTAAATACAAAATTTAGTAAATACAATTGATACAAGTGAAATTATTAACAAATATCATTATATAAATATGTACAATTTTTGGTTTAATCATAAATTACATTTATGTACATTTTTAATATTTTCTTAAAAATGCACATTTATTAACATTTTGCTGCACGAGAGTTTCACTTTTTTTCGAAATGGATTTTTCTTTATATTTAATCAAGAACAAAAACTAGAAACAATTTATGTATGGCAAATAAAAAGATTAAAATTTAGAAAAAAAATATTTTTAAATTTAGGATGCTAAAGGTTTTGAAAAATTTACCGTTTCCCCCTTCTTCAAGTATCTCCAGTTCAAATGCGAACTCATTGCGACAGGTAGTTCTTTTTTGACATTTTGAAAGAGGGTAATTATTAGGTTGATGCACAATTATCAGGCGTTTCTTTGACGTGCTATATTTTAATAAAAATTTACAATATTTTATATATTTATGAATGAAAATATCCTTCTAGTTTTTAGATTATTAAAATGCGCTTTGATAATCATACTCATATTCGTTGTATTATGCTATACCGCTTTGAGAAAGGATGGAAAACAGCTAAATCAGCTATTCGGTTCGAGTCCAGGGGAGGGGGTGTGCCATAGAAGTTTGTAGGTGTTCGGAATCCACTTTAAACCGCAGGTCCCGATGTAATAGGATCATAGACTATAGGATGTTACTTTATCCCCACATGCTCTATCTTTATTATCTTTAAGCTACATGCACCTCCTGGTAGTGCTAAGTTTTTATATATATATATAGGAATAATGACGTCAGAGACTTGCTCAGTACCTAGGTCAGTGGATCTCACATTTTTTTGAAATCGAGAGCTGATTTTTTGAATGGGCGAGTAGTTGGCGCTCGGTACTACTGGTTTTAGGTTCGAGCCACCAGCGGCGCCATGGAGATTTGTAGTGGTTCGGAATCCCTTTAAACCGTAGGTCCCGGTCTAATGGGATTGTAGAGTGCTGCGGGGTAGTGTGACTCGTTTCCGCAGCCTATCTTCAAGCTACACGTGCCCCCTGGGTAGTGCTCAATGTGTAACGTCGGTGCCGCCCTTGCTGATGGCATAAAGATCAACTGTCTCCGTATTTCCAGGTGTATTAGAACAACAACATATTATAATGCCTTAAAAGCATAGATTTATTAAAAAGAAATTAGCAATTTACAAATATCTAAAAAAAAATATGCATTTATTTTGCCAGAATACAAACATAATACATTACATTGTTCAAATATGACGTTCGAATCCAACAATCGATTTTTTTTTTCAGCTAAATGTTTTGTCTCTTTATCAATGCTATAATAATATTTATTATTTATTAATAAATAAGATTTTAAATAATTTTATTTCTGACTTAAATCTTTGTGTGTATAATTTTTCTGTACATGTGTTTGTCATTGAACTCCTCCTAAACGTCTGGACCGATTTGGGTGAAATTTTTGTGTGTGTGTTTGATAAAACATGGAGAATGTTTTTATGAAATTCCCTTTGTTGTAAGTCGTCACAAGAGAGTGCTGCAGTCTATCCACTTCTATACCTTTCAACCAATGGCTATGAAAACTGGTAATAACATGCATTCGAGTATAGAAAATAGGTTCAAACAATAACCATGAAAATGAGTGTGCACCTATATTGGAACGTGGAGAATATATTCGAGATATGTAATTTTCTACAATGCCTTATTTCATGAGACAACAACGTATACCGGGTTCTGCTAGTATTAATATAAAACTTTCTAGCAGATACACTAAAATTTTTCCAATTAAAAATATATAGCACTTCTTGTACCCATTTCTGATTGAGTTACATTTGAAATCGCATGAAAAGTTTATGTTTATTAAATTTTTTTTTTTTTGGAGATATTTGTTTTTTTGCGCTACTAATTAATGTTTTAAAATAATATCTTAAACTCTAACCTTGTGTATCTTAACAGTCGCCAATCTCATACCAGAACAACATCGCTGAAAATAATTAGTTCTTTTTTTTTTGCATTGTTATGCATCAGAATTCCATCTAGAGATTTAAAATATGCCATGAAAATTTAATCTGTGCATTTTTTTTTTCAAGGAAACAGAATTTTAGGATACAAGATCAGGATGTATTGAAGTTTCATCATTTTCGTTAGTTCACTGAAATATGGGAGATTAAGTTATCTAAAGAGAAGAATGAAAAATAATTCGGTTTCACTCGGTTTTTTAAATTCTGTAAGTATATTTTAAATTTTTTATCTATGCAAGAGTATTGATTGTATGCTTCTAGTTTAAGAATGCATAAGTAGCACTTAAACAATCAGTTTACATTCTTAAAAAAATCTGTTTTTACTTCTAAAACCAACCTGTTTACATTCTAAACAATCCATTTACATTCTAAATATTTTAAAATACTTTTTTTTTTATATTTTTAAGCAATTTGTTTCTAACGAAACAATCAATTTGCATTCTGAAACAATCCGTTTGCATACTGAAGCAAACCGTTTACATTCTTTAACAATCAGTTTTCATTCTTGAAACAATCTATTTATATTCTTAAACAATCAGTTTTTCATTCTTGAAACAATCTATTTATATTCTTAAACAACCAGTTTTCATTCTTGAGACAATTGTTTACATTCTTAAACAATCCGTTTACATTCTTAAACAATCAGTTTTCATTCTTGAGACAATTGTTTACATTCTTAAACAATCCGTTTACATTCTTAAACAATAAGTTTTCATTCTTGAAACAATCTATTTATATTCTTAAACAATCAGTTTTCATTCTTGAGACAATTGTTTACATTCTTAAACAATCCGTTTACATTAAGAATGTAAACGGATTGATTGGAAACAATCAGTTTTCATTCTTGAGACAATTGTTTCCATTCTTGAAACAATCTATTTAGATTCTAAAACAATCAATTTTCATTCTTGAGACAATTGTTTACATTCTTGAAACAATCTAATTACATTCTTAAACAATCAGTTTACTTTCTTAAACAATCAGTTTTCATTCTTCAGACAATTGTTTCCATTCTTAAAAACAATCAGTTTACATTCTTAAACAATCAGTTTTCAGCATTTGAGACAATGGTTTACATTCTTGAAACAATCTATTTACATTCTTAAACAATCAGTTTTCATTCTTGAGACAATTGTTTCCATTCTTGAAACAATCTATTTAGATTCTAAAACAATCAGTTTTCATTCTTGAGACAATTGTTTACATTCTTGAAACAATCTATTTACATTCTTAAACAATCAGTTATCTTTCTTAAACAATCAGTTTTCATTCTTGAGACAATTGTTTCCATTCTTGAAACAATCAGTTTACATTCTTAAACAGTCAGTTTTCATTCTTGAGACAATGGTTTGCATTCTTGAAACAATCCATTTATATTCTTAAACAATCAATTTTCATTCTTGAGACAATCCGTTTACATTCTTAAACAATCAGTTTTCATACTTGAGACAGTTGTTTACATTGTTGAAACAATTTGTTTATATTCTTAAACAATCTGTTTACATTCTTAAACAATCCCTTTTTACATTTTTAAATAATCTGTTTACATTCAATCCATTTTCATTCTGAAGCAATCTGATTTTTACATTCTTACACAATCTGTGTACATTTTTAAACAATCTGTTTTCATTCTTGAGACAATTGTTTACATTCTTGAAACAATCAGTTTACATTCTTAAACAATCAGTTTTCATTCTTGAGACAATTGTTTACATTCTTGAAACAATACATTTATATTCTTAAACAATCAATTTTCATTCTTGAGACAATCCGTTTACATTCTTAAACAATCAGTTTTCATTCTTGAGACAATTGTTTACATTCTTGAAACAATCCATTTATATTCTTAAACAATCAATTTTCATTCTTGAGACAATCCGTTTACATTCTTAAACAATCAGTTTTCATTCTTTAGACAATTGTTTACATTCTTGAAACAATCCATTTATATTCTTAAACAATCAGTTTTCATTCTTGAGACAATTGTTTACATTCTTGAAACAATCCATTTATATTCTTAAACAATCAATTTTCATTCTTGAGACAATCAGTTTACATTCTTAAACAATCAGTTTTCATTCTTGTTTACATTCTTGAAACAATCTGTTTATATTCTTAAACAATCTGTTTATATTCTTAAACAATCCGTTTACATTTTTAAATAATCTGTTTTACATTCAATCCATTTTCATTCTGAAGCAGTCTGATTTTTACATTCTTACACAATCTATGTATATTTTTAAACAATCTGTTTTCATTCTTGAGACAATTGTTTACATTCTTGAAACAATCAGTTTACATTCTTAAACAATCAGTTTTCATTCTTGAGACAATTGTTTACATTCTTGAAAAAATACATTTATATTCTTAAACAATCAATTTTCATTCTTGAGACAATCAGTTTACATTCTTAAACAATCAGTTTTCATTCTTGAGACAATTGTTTACATTCTTGAAACATTCCATTTATATTCTTAAACAATCAATTTTCATTCTTGATACAATGCGTTTACATTCTTAAACAATCAGTTTTCATTCTTGAGACAATTGTTTACATTCTTGAAACAATCCATTTATATTCTTAAACAATCAATTTTCATTCTTGAGACAATCCGTTTATATTCTTAAACAATCAGTTTTCATTCTTGAGACAATTGTTTACATTCTTGAGACAATTGTTTACATTCTTGAAACAATCCATTTATATTCTTAAACAAATCAATTTTCATTCTTGAGACAATCCGTTTACATTCTTAAACAATCAGTTTTCATTCTTGTTTACACTCTTGAAACAATCTGTTTATATTCTTAAAACATTCCGTTTACATTCTTAAATAATCTGTTTACATTCAATCCATTTTCATTCTGAAGCAATCTGATTTTTGCATTCTTACACAATCTATGTACATTTTTAAACAATCTGTTTACATTTTTCTGAATTGATTTCATTGTAGTGTAATTTTTAACATTAACTTTTTTTAACATAATTTGTTTAGCTCTGATATGATTTTTAATTTTCATGCGATTTACGAAAATCACATAATGAGTTAACATACACTGAAGTGACAAAAGTCATGGGATAGCAATATGCAAATTTTCAGATCGCAGTAGCATCGTGTAGAACAGGTATAAATGCGCAGTGCTTTCGCAGAGCTTTCATTTCTGTTCAAGTTATTCATGTGAAGAGGTTTTGACGTGATGATGACCGCACGACGGGAATTAACAGACTTTGAACGCGGAATGTTAGTTGGAGCTAGACGCATGGGTCATGCCATTTCGGAAATCGTTAGGGAATTCAACATTCCCAGATCCACTGTGTCAAGAGTGTGCCGAGAGTATGACATTTCAGGCATAACATCCCACCATGGACAGAGCAGTGGTCGACCGCCTGCACTTAACGACCGAGACCGGCGACGTCTGCAAAGAGTCGTAAATTCTAACAGACAAGCAACACTGGGTCAAATAACCGCAGAAATCAATGTGGGACGTACAAGGGGCTTGTCTGTTAGAACTGTGCGGAGAAATTTGGCTTTCTTGGGCTATTCCAGCAGAAGACCGACTCGAGTGCCTTTACTGACAGAACGGCATCGCTTGCAGCGACTCTCGTGGGCACGTGAGCATATCGGTTGGTCCCTAGATGAATGGAAAACCGTGGCCTGGTCCGATGAGTCACGATTTCAGTTGGTAAGAGCTGATGGTAGGGTTCGAGTGTGGCGCAGATCCCACACGAAGTCATGGACCCAAACTGTCAGCAAGGCACTGTTCAAGCTGGTGGTGGCTCCGTAATGGTGTGGGCTGTTTTTTTTCATGGCATGGACTTGGTCCTCTGGTGCGACTGGACCGAACATTGACTGGAAATGCTTATGTTCAGCTACTTGGAGATCACTTGCAGCCATTCATGGACTTCATGTACCCAAACAACGATGGGATTTTTATGGATGACAATGCGCCATGTCACTGGGCCACAACTGTTCGCGATTGGTTTGAAGAACATTCTGGACAATTCCAACGAATGATCTGGCCTCCTAGATCGCCCGACATGAATCCCATCGAGCATTTATGGGACATCATTATGGACGTGTATCGAGACAGTATGGCTCAATATTCCTGCAGAAGACTTCCAACGACTTGTTGTGTCCATGCCACGTCGAGTTGCTGCACTTCGCCGGGCGAAAGGAGGGCCGACACGATATGAAGAGGTATCCCATGACTTTTGTCACTTCAGTGTATATATATATATATATATATATAAATTACAAATGTTACCCAATTTTAGAAATTTATATATATATATATATATATATATATATATATATATATAAATTTCTAAAATTGGGTAACATTTGGGTAATGTTTTTCCAGAAGTGAAATCAACGTTAAATCTGCCTTGCATATCTTTTGCCATTTTATCCCAAATCGTATCAGAAATAACCCACAGAATATAATATATCCCAAAGAGCTTGATTGATTTCATTCCCATCATTTTGGGTCCTTCTGTTTCGCAAACGTAATAGTTTAAAGACGGAAATTGACGAATGATTCTCCCTGTTTGATAATTTGGACAGTCTTGAGTTTCCATGCGAGACCCGTTATGGTGGCTGTTAAAAATCGCCATCGTTTCTCCTTGTTTCTGAAAGCAGTGTATCCGTAGATGGAAAAGGCTTGAAAACGATTGCTTCAAATACTTCGACTGGTCATCATACTGTAACTATAGGTCGTAAAAAATAAACACGTCGAAGTATTCAAATATTTATCGCATTATTTGAAATGGTCGCTTTTTTGTACTTTTTATTATTCACATTCTTTAAAATAGTCGCATTTTTCATTGTGTTTTATATTCGTCACATTTTTTAAAATGGTCGCATTATAATGATTTATACTGGTCGCATTTTCTTACGGTTTATACTGGTTGCATTATTTAAAACGCTCGCAGTTTTTAGGACGTTTGATACTGTTCGAATCATTTAAGACGATAGCGTTTTTAAAACGGTTTAAACTAGTCGCACTATTTAAAATGGTCGCATAAAGACGGGCCGCTGGTTGGCCACCCCTGATCTAATATAACAAGTTCTATGTTTCACTTTAAGTGACCGCAGACGCAGTGACCATCCCTAAATTCGCACAGTTGATTGGTGATAGCAGAGAAAACCAGACTCTTAGCTCAAGTTGTTAGCGCTTTTGGTTCAACTTACACCTGCGAATCATTTTTTAATTCTAAAATGAAATTGACCGAACAAAAAAAAACAAGAAAAAAAACCGCTGAAATATAACGGATGCTCACCTGCTACATCCATTACGATGTGCAAATACCCAAATTGAGATTGATTTGCAAAAGCTGAGTGAAAGAGTGGAGAAACAAATATTGCACTAGTCAAATAAATATTTTTTAATGATTTAATTTTTTTTAGTTCCTTTTTATATATTATATATTTATATATATTATATTTTCATTTTTTAGTTCCTTTATATTTATATATATATTATATTTCATTTATTTAGTTCGTTTATATATATATTTATATATATTTGATATTTCGTTTTTAGAGTTATAGATTTCTTTACATTGTGCGTTTAGTATCATTATTATTATATTATCTATGTTTATATGTAAGAATAATAGTAAACATAAAAAATAATAACTCACTATGTTTCCATTTTTCACTCCAAAAAAGTCTATAGTGGGTCTCAATCTAATAGTGGGAAATATAATTTTATAGACGGCCCGCGGAGCTAGGATGGATTTCCAAAGTGGCCCGCAAGATCTTTTGAGTTGGCCACCCCAGGTTTAAGGGTTAAGCTATTTTATCTATTAAAGTAATTTTTCATCAGTTATCTTCAGTTTTTCCCAAGATTTTTATAGCGTTAATTATACTTTGCAGTTCGTGAATCTACCATCTCAATCCTTAGACATCCACAGAACCTGAATCCTGTTGACAGCTGCTGAAGTCTAACATCCCTGGAAGAAGAAGCATTTCCAAACAACACAGGGTTGCCATGGATCTTCCCTGCCATCATTGTCTGGCGAAAGCATGAATTCCTCAACAACAACTCCTGTCACCCCTCGCCAGCAGGCTGCCAGCAATGGGCTGATAAGGACCACTTTTGATCTCTTGGAGAGTGGTGACAAGGCAATCCAGTTGACAGAAGATCACAGAAACGTGATTCTGATAATGGGCAACACAGGTAGTGGGAAGAGCACGTTTACCCAATGGATAGCTGGTGACAACTCGAAATTGATATCAAAGGAGGTGAAAGCAGACACTGGCGAGTTTATCATCATCGACAACAACAGAATCAGTGACTCTACCATAAAATCCAAGACAGTTTTTCCAGAGCTGGTGGTGGACAGCAGGACAAATGCCGCCTACTACGACTGTCCCGGGTTCAGCGATACCAGAAGCACCAGCAACGACATTGCCACGACATACTTTATTAAAAAGTGGTAGATTACGCCAGAGGTGTGAAGATTGTCTTCACCATCAGTCATCCTTCAGTCAGAAAAGGGGTTGACAGACAAGATTTTATGAAGTTAGTGAGACACGTCACCGATCTTGTGAAAGATGTTGACAAATTTAAGAACAGCATCGCCCTGGTGGCGACGAAAGTAGATAACCAGTACATAAAACGAGGAAGACAATTTATTTTGGTAGAGGATAACACGATAATTAGTGCAATTGCCGATTTTCTTCTGGAGGTTCAGCAAGATTTAAGTCAGAGGGTGGAACATCCAAAAACCTCTCCCCAAGAAGTAAAGTTTTATGGAAATGCTGTGAAATTCATTGATGTATTGTTGTCGAGGGCCGATTCCGAGTATACAAACATAGGAATATTTAGAAGACCAGACGAACCAGGCCCTCTGAGTAACATAACGTTACTACAAGAAGGTAAACGACACATAGAAAAGATGCTATACGAAACACTTGCTTATACTGAAAAAGTGGACGAGGATTTCGGTTACACCATATCGGAAAAATCAAAAAACGATATCAAAGATTTAGTAGAAGAAATCAATGAAAACGCATGGTCATATGTCAGCACTGTGACGGGAGACGTTTGGGAATATTATCGCAGTATAGATGCAAACATTCGTGCTAAAAATAAAATCATTTACTTCCGAGGGAAGTTCTAATATTGAAATAGATTTAAATGCAGCTAAGACGTTGTCTTCACAGTTGAGGAGGGGATACGCCATAGTGCCAGAGATTCTGGAGACGTCCAAGAATTTGAAAAGCCCCAAAGAATTGCTGGAAAAGATTAGCAGAAGCATCGCTAGTTTAGATATTGACATACCCGATAGGAACATAGCAAACATTCAAATTCAGGCAGGGTATTTCAATTTTCTTCAAGTTGTAAGCGACCGGGAATTGAAGACCAGATCTTATGAAGAGTTATTCAAGGGTTTGACAGCTTACCTTTTTGAGTCGAAGGAGAACATTCAGGGCGACGTAAACGACGCATCAAAAAAATCAAAAACCAAATACGATCGGAAATCGATGGAATTGCAAACTCAATAAAAACGAATTACGGAAGCAAGATGAAGTTGATGGAGATTCAAGAACTGCCTGATACACTGAGAGGAGATACCGGTGTCATGTTAAACATGACTGAAAGCATCACAAATGAAACAACCACTGAAGATCTGTTAACACTCATCCGTGGTGTTACGAAAAGATTGAGAATTTGCACACTCAAGAAAAGCATGTCGAAGATTGCAAATCAAGGAAGATACTTCAGTTTTTTACGAATTATAAGCAATGAGGACCTAAATATCGAATCGACGACATGGGTCCACCCGTTTCGAGATGTGGTCGGGCATTTTAATGAGTCAGAAAAATGGTACAAATTTCTGGGGGACTTGTATTCCAAGTTCTCTGGATATGAAATACAAAGGGAAAGACACAAGTACAACGTTGCTGAGATCGACAACTGGGGACAGGAATCGATGAGTACACCTGGAATCCAAGTGACTAGGAACACCTTTGAAACATTTTTGAATAAAATAGCGAGTTACAATGTGACAGCGCATGAAGACATCAGAAACATTTCCGTTACGGAACTGCAACTGGAAGAACTGAACCACGTTCTGAGTGTGACATTGAAGCACAGGATAGACGTTGAATGCTCTGAACCCTACGTGTTCATCAGAGGAGATTACGTAAGTCTGGAGGAGGTGGTCCAAAGTGCATCGTTGGGCTATTTAGATGAAGAGTGTAGGGACTTTTTTTCATTCAAAAAAATTTAAGTTCGCGATTTTTTTTTTTGCTCTGAATACCCTATTTTTGGACTCTTCCCTGTCGCAAAGAGGGTGGTCGATGGTTTTTATAGCACCTAGGTGGGTCGTCGCCAAACCCGTAGAGATAGATCTGACGGGTCCTGATGGCGAATCTGGAACCAAAGGCCAAAGTGGCAGGGGTTATGGAGGTAAAGGAAATGACGGAAGTCCCGGACAACCAGGAGGGATTTTTTTTGGAATTGGCGAGATATTTGAAAACGGCGCCAATTTAAAAATCATTTCCAACGGGGCAATGGCGGTTCAGGCGGTGATGGCGGAAACGGGCGCAATGGAAGGGATGGGAGCGATGCAGTGGCGCCAACACCTGCTGAAGTTTCCTGTAGCGATGATTTATGCGACAGGCATAAAACAATCAACGGATTTCGATGCGAAAAAATTGTTCCTCCCCCTCCACCCAGTACAGGGGAGGCGGGGGCTTATTTAACATGCCTATTTTAACTGCAGCTGTAATCCATGTTCATAACTTTGGGAGCAGCTACAAATACAAAATTTACGGTTTTGATGGCAGGTGGGGTGGAGACGGTGGGAGCGGGGGTGAGGGGGTAGAGGTGGGAATCCGGGAACTATTGCGATGCTGGAACTGGGCAATTCTTCTGGAATCACACAAGTTACTGGGGTTGGACATCAGGGGACCAATGGCAGAGCTGGAATCGGAGGGAAAGGTGGAAAAAAATGGGAACCACGTCATAGCGGAATGCACCTATACCTTCCAATTTTTGTGGATCCCGGCCTCATCTTCTTGGAGTTGGAAGGAAACGATCCACAACAGCGACAGAGCTCGTCCTGGTGTAAATGGAATTGCTGGAGGTAAACCATCCATTGCTTCTACCACAAGAACAGCACTTGCCAATATCGATTTTGCCAACTTGATAAATCAGTACAAAGGGTACCTGAGGGAGAATTTGGAAAACAGGTTTAAAAAATCTGCCCTGGTAGAATTTTTGAATCGCATGGATAATGACGATGGAGTGAGGAATGTTTATACCACGATGGGACTGATAGATGAGTTTAGGGGATTAGAAACCAGCTTTTTTAAAATTGAGTGAAAAATCGACTTCATTCCGCTGTATCAGTCTCTACTGCGTAGAACAGGCGACTACGCACAAAATCCGAAACCGAACGAAAATTCGATGGAGTACAAAAAAGTTCTCCATTATTTATACACGGCGACTCTGGTGAAGATTTACAACGTAAAAGATTACTCCGGAACCAACGATCTGATAATAGACATAGAGGACTATCTGGACTCGGTGAAAGAGGAGTTCGAAACGCTGAGAGATCTGCGGAAGGAAAGCAACAAGGCCGACGTGATTCGCAAACACGAAGAAGAATACAAAAGAAGCATCGACCAGAGGATCGAAGAAGCAAACGATTTCATTCAGCGACTTGTTGTTCCCGAGATAGACAGAATTTGCGCGCAAGTCGACAGCAAAATAGACCTGCTGATTGACGAAACGATCGCTTTGCAAGAACAGGCTAAAGAAGAAAAAGAGAAATTGATAGAAAAGTGGCAAGAGCTTGATAAAGCAATGGTGACAAGAGGAATGTTCAGTTTCTTTAAGATCGCAGGTCAAGTGATCAGCTTCTTTGGACCCATAGGGGCGATCGCTGGCACCGCACTTGGCATGGGAACTTCGGTCATCGAGTCTCTGGTCTTGGACAACGAAGAGGGAGTTCTTAATCTTCCGTCTCAAGTGGCATCTGGCATGCAGTTATTGGACGACGGAATAAAGAATGTCAAAAATCAGAAAATTGCCTATCTTGACAAACTGTTGGAAGACATAGCTAAAGAGACGAGCAAATACCGGAACAATTAAGCGACACGGCCACCAAAATGTCTTCCATCAAAGACAGACTGCTGAAGTTCAAAGACAACAAACCCAATTTTAAGGAAATAGCCATCATAGAGAGAGAGAAATAAAACAGGAATTAGGACTAAAAGCAGAGCAGCTGAAAGTCGACGCGAAGGCCGCCAGTGCTTTGAAAAGCTTGTTGACAGTTCAGAAGATTGCCGAGTTTGGTTCATTGCTGCTCGACATCAGCAACAGAAACAAAAATGATGCACGAAGACTCGACGCCATAAGCAATGCCATCAGGCAAGAGGATTCTAAAATCCGATGGTTGCAAGAATACGAGGAGAACATCTACGACGCCGTGATTCCGACTTTGCAAAGCATGGAAGATTATCTCCATGACGTGCAGAGCAGTTTGGGCACCAAATCCAAAGTGATTCTCGATGTGACCAAGTGGCAAGTGCAGAGCAGTCTGAGGGATTTGAAATTGCAAATGCAGCATCTGACTCAGAATTTTAAAGTAAAAGACGATTTGGCGCGCTGCGTGGAAAAGCTCGAAGAAGCCATGACCACTCTGATCAATATATATGACCGCATACAGAATTATCAAGAGCAGAAGCACTTGGCCAGTTACATTGCCGACATAAGCTCTGCTGCAGCAAGCGTCATCGACATCAGCGAACCGAAGCTTGTCAATGCCACAAACCATTTGGAGATTCTCATAAGGTCCAATCTTGTAATGAACCTGTACAGAACAGCCGTCGATGCGTTGAAGCAGTGGGTGTTTCCTTTCGCCCACGATTACTTGGAAGTCCTGTCCCATCTTGAGTTGGACACCGGCATTGACGATGCAGTGTCGACAGCTGGAAGACGAATCGACAGGATGAAATCGAAGGTGCGCATTTATAAATCGTCTGTGACGAAGACTGACAGTTTGGTGTTCGGCGAAGAGTTCAGTAGCCGCTATAACACCACAGAAGCTTTCTACACGTGGAAGAACGAACGTTTCGGAAGTGTCATCTCCAAACTTCTGTCTGGACAAGAAGTGATCTTGAAAGCTGACGTGAGGAACTCGCTGGCCAACAAAGATGCAATCAAATTCAGTTTGATAGGACTGAATTTCAAATCGAGCAACACGGCAATCCAGTCTGAATTGAGTAGCATTTTGAAAAACTTTGACCTGCAAATAACTCATCTGGGGAACTCCTACTTCAGGTATGACAACAAGATTTACTTGATAGTCAGCAGCAGCCAAAATATTTCGTATTCTTTTGAGCGAAGTTTAACTAGCGGAGAACCTGTGAGGAAAAATAACGTGTACTTGAAATTAAAGGCGGAGATGTAATGCTCAGTCCGTATGCTTTGTGGAAAATAAGACTAGTCCAGTCTGTAAGCGACGTTACTTTTCGCACGTTAGAAACCTACAGAGATCAAGTTGATGTAGAATTAGAAGGATATGGCAGTTATGTTGTTAAGAGTGATATGGTTAGATCTATAGACGATGTTTATGAAGCTGCTGAATATGCCGAACTGGATGAGTCGACGGATTCCTACACAGATGATTGTGCTTCACCTAGGCGTCGCCAAACAAGGTCTATCGAGCAAGTAGAAGGCGTGAGTAATTACTATACCATCAGCAACGCAGGAAATGGCCTACCATCTCCCATTAATTATGTTTGCAATTCTATCAAAGTGTTTTTTAGTTCAGTTATAATCTCTTACCTCGGTAGAATATTCGTTAGCAAAACGATTGCTGAAAATAATGGCTTGAATTATTTTCATGAAATGCCTGGGAGTTTGCAAGACCTTAAAATTTCTTCAGCAATCGCCACAACAAAAACAAATGAACGAAATATAATGGATGAAGTAAGCCCTCAACGAATTTCTTTAGCAATCCCCACAATAAAACCAAATGAACAAATTTCTTCAGCAATCCCCACAATAGAAACAAATGAACAAATTTCTTCAGCTATCCCCACAGTAGAAACAAATGAACAAATTTCTTTAGCAATCCCTACAATAGAAATAAATGAACGAAATTCAATGGATGAAGTTAGCTCTCAACGAATCACTTCTGATGTCTTTATGAAAAACACAGATATGGGAAATGCAATTGAAAATAATATGGTAGGAAGCAAAACATCCCAAAATCTACCATTTTTGCCAAAAAGAGAAGCAAGTTTAACAATAGCCAAGGAACTTAAAACATCTTCCAATTTCAATGCCAAAAGCAACTGCTTAAGAAAATTTTTGCTGAACGGGCAACGAGAAGTGCGAAATGTAAGATTTCTTGAATCATTAGAAATTAACAGTTCACTATTATTAGCGGACTTAATTTGCAGATCTGTAACGGAAGTCAAATATAAATCTGCAATTCACGAATCACTGCTATCACCACATGATGTTGTTGAGAGAAAAATCAGCGAAGCAATCATACAAGATGAGGCAGATCTGCAACAAAAGTTTCATTTGCTGTTATCTGAAATGGGCAACAAAGAAGAAAACTCCTGGTTCAGGAAAATCAAAAGTTGCATGAAATCAGCTTTTAACTTCTTTCACTTAAAAAAAGAAGAGGAAAAAGAAGAAGATTTTATTTGCGACATTAAAAATTTATTTTGATTAGAGGAATTTCAAAGCTCTTTTGCTTGTTTAAGAACTGCTTTGTTAGCAGAAAAAAAAAACTTTTAAAAACTTAGATTTATATGTATGCAACTTATATTATTCAAGAAAGTATTTGAAAAACAGTAGACAGTAGGAATGAACATGAACAGTTTATTATGCTAACTGAAAAAAAAAAAATTGGCTTGCTTCTAGATAAATTCAATAGGACCTTAATTTATGGTAAAATAACTTAATTTGCTTGCCCTATTACAAAGCATCATTCTTTCAATGAATTTCTATATCAATAAGTTATTTTATTCAATGCCATGCCGATTACCAAGACCGTACTAATTATCTTATTCAAAACCCTATCAATTATCCTATTCAAAACCATATTAATTATCTTATCCAAAACCAATTATCTTATTCAAAACCATACCAATTATCTTATCCAAAACCATATCAATTATCATATTCAAAACCATACTAATTATCTTATTCAAAACCATAATAATTATCGTATTCAAAACACTACCAATTATCCTATTCAGAACCCTACCAATTATCCTATTCAAAACCCTACCAATTATCCTATTCAAAACCCTATATAATCCTATTCAAAACCCTACTAATTATCCTATTCAAAACCATGCAAATTATTCTATTCAAAAGCGTACCAATTATCTTATTCAAAACCTTACCAATTATCCTATTCAAAACCGTACCAATTATTTTATTCAGAACCCTACCATTATCCTATTTAAAACCCTACCAATTATCCTATTCAAAACCCTTCTAATTATTCTATTCAAAACCATACAAATTATCCTATTCAAAACCTTACCAATTATCCTATTCAAAACCGTACCAATTATTTTATTCAGAACCATACCAATTATCCTATTCAAAACCCTACCAATTATCCTATTCAAAACCCTACTAATTATCCTATTCAAAACCATACAAATTATCCTATTCAAAACCTTACCAATTATCCTATTCAAAACCTTACCAATTATCCTATTCAAAACCATACCAATTATCCTATTCAAAACCATACCAATTATCTTATTCAAAACCTTACCAATTATCCTATTCAAAACCTTACCAATTATCTTATTCAAAACCTTACCAATTATCTTATTCAAAACCATACCAATTATCCTATTCAAAACCATACCAATTATCTTATTCAAACGCAATACGTTGACGTATGGTTTTGAATAACCCCATAAAACCATACGTTCAAAACCATACGTACATTCAACCAACTGTAGTGTTCAATGTGCTGGATTGTTACCGTGTTTTGACGGAAAAATTGAGTTCCAAATCATTCAACAGTTGTGACACTAGTGGAAATCCCAGGTACCAAAATCGGAAAAAATCGGTGAAACTTTTTTTTTGATGCTATACCATTTCCCCCTTCTTCAAGTATCTTCAGTTTAAATTTGAACTGATTGTGACGATTTTAAAGTGGGCATTTTGAAAGTGGGACTTTAATTATAATCACCTTGTACAACAAGTCCCACTTTCAGACCTCCACTGTCCCCACTTTATATGTGTCATATTAGAAAATTTTATGCTACGTTATAACATTGAGAAGTGCTATTAATTTTAAAATTTTTTATGTTTAAGATGAGATATTAATTTGGTAACCATACAACCTTAGTTATTATTTTCATGCATTCTGTAGACTAATGATAGATTTTAAGAAAATAAAGAAAAAAATTTTTCCATCATGCAATATTGCTTTTGTGATTTTTCAAGTAATATAGTTATTTTCAATTATTAGAAAAGTGAATAATGCTGTTGTTAAAGAAATACTGCAATTGCTATTCAATACTGTTGTTTGAAATTATTGTCAAAAACAATAATTTTTAATGATTACTTAGTTATTGATTTAAATATCTTCTGTGTTTAAAGGAAAAAATTTTACATTAGATATTTTGTTATTGAAATGTGCTTTTGTAATATTTTGTTAAATTTAAAATATTTGATGCTATTGATGGGAATGTAATTTGTTAAGCCTTTCTACTGAAGCATTTGCATTAAAAATTTTATAAATATATTTTTTAAATACCTTTTATATTCTTAACTTTTTTTGTGTGTTTTATTACATATTTAACTGTTATTTGCATATATAACATATTTAGCTATTTTACTACAGTATTAAGTTTTTGTATACTACATAAATATAGTATGCTTCAAAGAAACTCAAAGGAAATATAAAATCGAATGAGTTAATAAATACTTGTATTTAGTTAAGCTGTTTTTTAAGCCTTTCTGCTGAACTGTTTGCATTAAAAATTTTATAAATATATTTTTAAATACCTTTTATATTCTTAACTTTTTTTGTGTGTTTTATTACATATTTAACTGTTATTTGCATATATAACATATTTAGCTATTTTACTACATTATTAAGTTTTTGTATACTACATAAATATAGTATGCTTCAAAGAAACACAAAGGAAATATAAAATCGAATGAGTTAATAAATACTTGTATTTAGTTAAGTTGTTTTTTAAGCCTTTCTGCTGAAGTGTTTGCATTAAAAATTATGTAAATATATTTTTAAATACTTTTTATATTCTTAATTTCTTTGTGTTTTATTAGACATTTAATTATTATTTACATATGTAACATATTTAACTATTTTACTACATTATTAATTATTTTTATATTACATAAATATTGTGTACTTCAAAGAAACATAATGGAAATATTAAATCTAATGAATTAATAAATACTTGTATTTAGTTAAGTTGTTTTTTAAGCCTTTCTACTGAAGTGTTAGCATTAAAAATTTCTAAATATATTTTATGTTTTTAATTTTTTTTGTGTTTTATTACATATTTAACTGTTATTTGCATATGTAACACATTTAGCTATTTTACTACATGATTAAGTTTTTATATATTACTAGTTGACCCGGCAAACGTTGTTTTGCCATATACATTATTTCTATAAAATATTTTTTTAGTTAAATAAAAAAAAAACTAACTTGCTATAAGTGTGTGGAAATGTGGTTATCATTGGAAGAGGAATGGAACGTTGCAGACAATGACGGCGTATAAAATGATAATACACTAACCATTTATTTATTTCATCCTTTATATTTTATTAAATTAATAAATATATTTTAAATTACATTATATAATGGCTGTATATGCATCAAAAATAGTTTTTACATATTTACTACTAATTATGGCAATTAAAAAATAATCAACATCAATCTCTAAAGGCTCGTTCCCATGAGACGTGAAGATTCAAGAGGCAAGCGACAAAATTTTTCGACCCCTTCACAGCGAAACATCAGAAATAGCATTACGCCTAGTGAAAAACCACTTCGAGTTGAAACAAACTCAAGCGGCGGACTGCAAACCGGTTTCAGGCGACCGCGGTGTGGCTAGTGATTGGTCAAATTTTTCGCTTGCATCTTCTCGCCTTGGTGAGCACAGCCTTAAGTGCAATGAAGTGTACGATATTTTTGGTTTGTCCATCTTTAGCCAACACAAAAAAACTGGATGGTTTACCCACACGCGAACATGCCACACACACATGCCCGTGGGAAAAACATGATGTGCCCAAATCTAAGCCACAAACAGACATCGTTTGGCCTTGCGACTTATTGATTGTCTTTGAGAATGCCAATCTAATGGAAATTGAATACGTTTCAATTCAATTGGCACATCCTTGGGAATCATAGGGATTCGTGGCAGCAATATATTTTCGCCTCGGTACTTGCCATTCAAAATGCTGACTTCGATAACGTTTTTCATTAATTTTTTAATGACTAATCGTGTTCCATTGCACAGCCATGGTGGGTTCAAATTACGAATCAAAATAACAGGAGATCCAACCTTTAATTGTAAATGATGCGGTGGCATGCCTGGCAAATCCAAATGAATTCAAAAACTCAATTGGATAATTTACAGCTTCATTGGCATCGCAAACTGTACCGATAGATTTGTATGACACCAAGTTCCCTGGCAACAACTGTTGTATCTTGGAATTTAAACCATTGACGTCCACATTTTTTGCTGCCAAAATTGCTCTTTCTACCAACCAATCAAGATTTTTGAATTGTGTGCATACATCGGGAAATATATGGTCAATGAGGTTATTTTGCGAGTCGATGCAGATTGTGCAGAAATCTGTCGGAAATTTTATGCATCCAGTATTTTCATGTACAGCAATTTTTCCATCGCCATTATCTAACAGTTGTTTTGAGAATGTTTCAGCGGATGGATCTTGAAGCATTTGAACGCGCATGTTTACTTTTAGTTGTAATTTTTCAACATTATGCCACAGTGACGATGATTTTAAGCAAGCGTTGATCTCATCAGCGTACGTTGAACGTGGAATGACAGGAAGTGTTTGCCTGAAATCACCTGAAAGGAGTAACAGAGTGCCGCCAAATAGTTTTTCGTTATAAGTTTATGCTTTCGATACTCTTATGCTTTCGAATTGCAAATAATACTTACTTTACTGGAATCCCAGATTCGCCACAATAAAAGTAAACTACAACACAATTACACCTCTAAGTTAAAACGCAATAACAGCCATCTTTATTTTTCTTAGAACAATAATAAAGTTGCCAATTTTGCTTAATAAACATTAACACACGCTATACGTGTAAATATAATTTAATGCTACACGTGCAAAGAATATAACTTAACAAAATATTAACTTAAGACAACTTAAGACATTAACACGCGCTACACGTGCAAATATAACAGTATTTGTTCTCTTATTATTTCACTTACCTTTAACAATGATAAAACACGTATATTTATTTAACACGTAAATATTTCTCTTTTACATTAAAACTATTCCCACAAAAATGTTGGTATATACAGGTAAAGCAACGGCCGTTGTTGACGCTAGTTCACAACACGTGTTGATTTATATAAGATCACTTAATTAAATAAAAGTCAAAAAAAATGAAGCCGATTAAAGACTTTAATTTTTGTTTAAGCACACGTGCTGTAATGTCATGACTAAGAAATTAAAAAAAAAAAACACTACATTGTTAATTAACACTACAATGTTTTGCGAAAGAAATTTTAAAAAAATATTTAGGGGGGACCACCCTTATTACTTAGGTGTTTAAAAAATAGATTACGACCGATTCGCAGACCTACCAAATATGCACAAAAACTTTCATAAGAATCAGTCAAGCCGTTTCGGAGGAGTTTGGCAACAAACACTGTGACACGAGAATTTTATATATTAGACTAGAAGACCCGGCCACGCGTTGCTGTGGCTTTCTTGTATTTCGTTCAATTATTAGATACTATAATTGGTATTGTTAAGGAAGTGATTGGTAAAGAATGATGAAAAGATCAAATTAAGTTTCAACGAATAGAAAATGTTTAATTTTTATTAATTTAATGAATGAGGTAGATAATGTTGATTTTTAAGACTGTTTTATAATTATTTTACGTAATATAATTTTTAATAATCATTACTTTCATTTAACTAAGAACTAAGCGATGAACAATATTTCTTGTTAGTCTGTCTTTCGTCGAAATAAATAAATTCGATGGTTTTCGAACACGTGAGCATGCAACATACAGCTGCCCATGGGAGAAACACGGATTCTGAGGTTAGATTTTTTTGGTGGTCGTTTACTGAAAATGATAATTGAAAAAATACAATACAATTAAAATAAAATCGGGATATAATAAGAAAAGACTTTAAAAAAATTCACAATAAAATACAAATGCAAACGATCGTTTAAGGTACACGAACACCTTCGAAGGAATTTTTTTGAAATTTTTATCTTTGTACACATTTTTGGATTGAATGTATCTAAAAACTAATGATTTCACATAAAAAATTTCATTATTATTTTTTTAAATTTTTATAAGCTAAAATAAGGGTAAAAATGGCCAAAAATTGATACTGTTACAAAACCTGAAATCAAATCAATATTTTTAAATTTCTAAGTTTGTATTTGTTTGTACTAACATTTTACAGTGAATAGACCTCTGGTAAATTTATATCTTTATTATTTATTATTTTGTGCTAGTTTAAATGCTGTCGACACAAAATTCTTCCAAAATTTGCATGTAATTCCAAGTTTAACAATTGAAATAAAAAATATTTATGTAGCTATAATCATTTCAGAGGTCTATTCCTGTAAATATTTATGAAAAACATAAATACAAAGTTTTGTAGCATTTGGATCAAAATTACTTGTGTTATGGTGTTTCACATGAAAACAAAAAGCATAAAAATTCATTCTGAGAAAAGCTAAAAACAACTTTTAATTAGATATATTACTTTTAAAAATGTTGTAAATATATTAAAATGCCATTGAATTATCAAGTTCATAGTCTTATTTATTAAAAAAATATAGTTTTGTTTTTCCTTAAAGCTGTAAATATTTTCTGAGCTTTGTTTTGAAAAAGTTAAAATTTGCTCGACAAACTTTTTTTTTACAACTTCCTGCTATTTGCAAAGGCTTTTTAATATGAAATGACCTGAATTTAAAATATTTAGCCTTTTTGCAAGTGTTTTGATTAAATATATTCAAAACCTTTGAATTTCACATAAAAATATCAACTTTAACTATTCTTTATACAATTTATTCTTTAAAATATGGATAAACATTGCAAAAATGTGATATTGTTGCAAAATTTTATAATTCAAAAATAAATAAAACATGAATAGTTTTTTTCCTTTGCAAGTATTTTTATGCTGGGAATATCCTTATGTAGGTAATATACTGTTTTCAAATTTATATCTCAATTATTTATACATTTTTGTATGCTTAAAGTTTGTCGACACAAACTTTTTTTTTTTTACAAATTTACAAAAATTCTTAGTTTAAAAACTAAAATAAAAATAATTTATGAATTTAGGTTAATTTCCATGTTCTATTCCTTTCATACATTTAAAGAAAACTTTTACATGAAGTTTCAAAGCATTTAGAACAGAAATATTTTTATTGTGATGTTTTGAATGAATACAAAATGCATAAAAATTCAAATAAGAAATAATTAAAACCAACTTTTAAATATAAATAAAAACAAATGTACATACATAAAAATGTTATTGAGCTTTAAATTCTCCTTTATTAATATAAACACTTATTTATTTGTTTTGTTTTCTTTAAATAACTTCCAACTTAAAAGTACCATTTATCAATTTTTCTTCGACAATATTCAAATCACTCAAATTTATAACTCAAATTCTTTGTTTTTCAAATAACAAAAAGTTTTTAAAATAAAATGTCCTTGATTTTCAACTTGCAACTATTATAATACCTTTTATAAAATTTTAATGTTATCATTATATCAAATAATTGCAGAGTTTACTTCATTTTCACACTTTCAAAAAATCCTTGAAAATTCATCATCTTTCTTTAAAATTATATTGTCTATATTATATTATCTTGTTAGATCACATTTCATTTTAGAATTCTTAATCAAATACAACACATGTTGACAAACTTTAAGCATAGAAAAGTTCAATGTTTTGATTCACAACTTTTCATTCAATATATTTTATTCCAATTCAAATTCAAACTTAGAAAAAAAAAAAAATATTGATAATCAAATCAGGTAATACTTACATACATTTGATTTATTTCTCATAGAAATAATATAAATTTCATACAATATAATTTTCACAAAATTTAAAGTAGTACATAAAACAATAATATTCAGAACATGAGAATTTTACGGTTATGTAGTACAGGCATCGAGACACGGCGCCATCCTTTTATTGTGGTATATCTTTCGTCTGTGGTGGAAACAAACTTTTTACTCCAACGATGAAATTAGTGCAAATAAGAATTCTGCAATTAATTATCGAAATAGCAATAAAATAGTCATTATATTGTTCGAAAATGAAGCTACGAATTCCTCTAATTGCAGTATTGCAACCCTAAAGAAATTGGCGAAAATTCAGGGTTGCAAGATTGGCGCCTTCCTCAATGGTAGATTTTAAACGATTTTGCAATTAAATACGAAAAAAATCTGAATAAAAACTATCCTATCTCTCAAGTTGGAACAAAACACACATTTAAAAAAAAAAAAAAGTTAAAATCGGATGGTTAGTTTCGGAGTTCATCGCGAACAAACATCGTGACACGGGAATTTCAGCCATCTTTATTTTTCTTAGAACAATAATAAAGTTGCCAATTTTGCTTAACTAAACATTAACAATACATTGTTGCCACTACATTGGTTTGCCAAAGAAATTTTAAAAATATTTAGGGGTGGGCCACCCTTATCACTTAGGGGTTTAAAAAATAGATTACGACCGATTCGCAGACCTACCAAATATGCACAAAAATTTTCATAAGAATCGGTCAAGCCGTTTCGGAGGAGTTATAAATATTGTATGCTTCAAAAAAAACACAATAGAACCATTAAATATAATGAATTAATAGATATTTGTATTCAATTAAGTTGTTTTTTTTAAGCCTTTCTACTGAAGTGTTTGCATTAAAAATTTTATAAATATATTTTTAAATACATTTTATATTCTTAACTTTTTTTGTGTTTCATTACATATTTAACTGTTATTTTCATATATAACATATTTTGCTATTTTACTACATTATGAAGTTTTTGTATATTACATTTAAAATTGTATGCTTCAAAGAAGCACAAAGGATTCATTAAATATAAAATGAAATGAATATTTGTATTCAGTTAAGAAGTTACTGTTTTAAGCCTTTCTTCTGAAGTGTTTGCATTAAGAAATTTCTAAATATGTTTTATGTTTTAACTTTCTTTGTGTGTTTTATTACATATTTAACTATTATTTACAAATGTAACATATTTAGCTATTTTACTACATTATTAAGTTTTTATATATTATATAAATATTGTATGCTTCAACAAAACACAGTAAAATCATTAAATATAATGAATTAATAGATATTTGTATTCAATTAAGTTGTTTTTTTAAGCCTTTCTACTGAAGTGTTTTAAAAATTTTATAAATATATTTTTTTAAATACATTTTATATGCTTAACTTTTGTGTTTTATTACATATTTAACTATTATTTACATATGCAACATATTTAACTATTTTTACTACATCATTAACTTTTTGTATATTACTCAAATATTGTATGATTCAAAAGAAACAAAATGGAATCATTAAATATAATGAATTAATAAATATTTGTATTCAATTAACCTGTTTTTCGTATATATTTTTTATATACTATATTTGATCATTACATAACATAAGAAATATTGTCACCAATTTTGAACTCCATAAGATAAGAAGAACTTGTAGTGGATGACACTGGATGTCAATACAGTTTTTCAAATATTAATTCAATAATTAAATTTAATTAATTAATTTTAGTTGTATTTTTAGATTTAAGTTGTATGCACCTACCAATAGATGGCACCAGATGTAAGAGGAAAATTTCAACTTTATTTATAAAGGACTTTTTGCAATAGAGTGAAAGAAAATAGGAATTGACTTAATTTTTATGCATATATATATTACTTGTTTATTTAATATTGCTTTATTTATAACTAGCAGATATGGCTAGATAGATATATTTGCCCTGGAACTGACACTGAGACGTGCTTAGTTTTCTTATACATGAATACGTTAAATACTTTTATTTTAGTAAAAATCCACTAAAAACAATCACAATCGCATGATGATGTTGAAGATTATAAGAGCTTTTTGGTTCACTATAGCTCATTGTCTACTATATACTCATCGATTCACTATAGCTCATTGGCTACTATATTAATTAAATATACTACTATATTAAAAATTTTTTTTTTTCATATTACTTTTTTGTTTCATGTTGTTTCATCAAAATTTATGTCAGTAGAGTTGAATTCATATTATTTATTCACTAAAGATATGGTTCGCCGTGGCCAGGTTTCAATGAAACATATGTATACATATATATATATATACATATATACAGTCAGTCACATTAGTGTGATCACCACCTACTTTCGACGTCAACGTGAAATAGCCAATCACAAAGGCAGGTGACAGCACATTGCAGTGGAGTGTATATAAAAGAATTCCACTTAATGCCACTTGAATACCACTTAAATACCACTTAAATACCATACCACATTCCACACTCTACAAGAGTGTATTTTCTGGCTTTTGACAGGTGGTCACATTAATGGGACCGGACTGTGTATATATATATATATATATATATGCACATTGCGGTATATTGTAAGCCAACTATTGAAGGTATTTGTAAGCATTTGATACTGCAGTGTCATCTTTGTGCTACATTTGGTCATTGCACAACAAGTACTGCTCCCGCCAAAAAGGACGTGGAACAGACTTTAATTTTCGTAGTACTCGTAGCCATCAAATTCAAGTCGGTCCAGATCTCCGAGTTCCGTTTGGGGAGTGGGAAGCTTGCCCACGTGCTTCCTGATCCAGGGAAGGTAGGCGTACACCCTGGTGTAGGCAATGGGCCTGGAGGGTTGGCACTTCTCTTTCTCGTCTGGGCTCGTGACGCCCAAGGCGAAGTAGGCCGGGCCGGAATCGGAGAACACGGATGCCCCGCAGTCGCCCTGAAAGAAATCAAACGACGATTGTCACACAAGTATGGATTCTTGCTATACGAAATATTCACACAAGTATGGATTCTATGCTACACGAAATAGTCACACAAGTATGGATTCTATGCTACACGAAATAGTCACACAAGTATGGATTCTATGCTACACGAAATAGTCACACAAGTATGGATTCTATGCTACACGAAATAGTCACACAAGTATGGATTCTATGCTACACGAAATAGTTACACAAGTATGGATTCTATGCTACACGAAATAGTCACACAAGTATGGATTCTATGCTACACGAAATAGTCACACAAGTATGGATTCTATGCTACACGAAATAGTCACACAAGTATGGATTCTATGCTACACGAAATAGTCACACAAGTATGGATTCTATGCTACACGAAATAGTCACACAAGTATGGATTCTATGCTACACGAAATAGTCACACAAGTATGGATTCTATGCTACACGAAATAGTCACACAAGTATGGATTCTATGCTACACGAAATAGTCACACAAGTATGGATTCTATGCTACACGAAATAGTCACACAAGTATGGATTCTATGCTACACGAAATAGTCACACAAGTATGGATTCTATGCTACACGAAATAGTCACACAAGTATGGATTCTATGCTACACGAAATAGTCACACAAGTATGGATTCTTGCTATACGAAATAGTCACACAAGTATGGATTCTATGCTACACGAAATAGTCACACAAGTATGGATTCTATGCTACACGAAATAGTCACACAAGTATGGATTCTATGCTACACGAAATAGTTACACAAGTATGGATTCTATGCTACACGAAATAGTCACACAAGTATGGATTCTATGCTACACGAAATAGTCACACAAGTATGGATTCTATGCTACACGAAATAGTCACACAAGTATGGATTCTATGCTACACGAAATAGTCACACAAGTATGGATTCTTGCTATACGAAATATTCACACAAGTATGGATTCTATGCTACACGAAATAGTCACACAAGTATGGATTCTATGCTACACGAAATAGTCACACAAGTATGGATTCTATGCTACACGAAATAGTCACACAAGTATGGATTCTATGCTACACGAAATAGTCACACAAGTATGGATTCTATGCTACACGAAATAGTCACACAAGTATGGATTCTATGCTACACGAAATAGTCACACAAGTATGGATTCTATGCTACACGAAATAGTCACACAAGTATGGATTCTATGCTACACGAAATAGTCACACAAGTATGGATTCTATGCTACACGAAATAGTTACACAAGTATGGATTCTATGCTACACGAAATAGTCACACAAGTATGGATTCTATGCTACACGAAATAGTTACACAAGTATGGATTCTATGCTACACGAAATAGTCACACAAGTATGGATTCTATGCTACACGAAATAGTTACACAAGTATGGATTCTATGCTACACGAAATAGTCACACAAGTATGGATTCTATGCTACACGAAATAGTCACACAAGTATGGATTCTATGCTACACGAAATAGTCATACAAGTATGGATTCTATGCTACACGAAATAGTCACACAAGTATGGATTCTATGCTACACGAAATAGTTACAAGTATGGATTCTATGCTACACGAAATAGTCACACAAGTATGGATTCTATGCTACACGAAATAGTCACACAAGTATGGATTCTATGCTACACGAAATAGTCACACAAGTATGGATTCTATGCTACACGAAATAGTCACACAAGTATGGATTCTATGCTACACGAAATAGTCACACAAGTATGGATTCTATGCTACACGAAATAGTCACACAAGTATGGATTCTATGCTACACGAAATAGTCACACAAGTATGGATTCTATGCTACACGAAATAGTCACACAAGTATGGATTCTATGCTACACGAAATAGTCACACAAGTATGGATTCTATGCTACACAGAAATAGTCACACAAGTATGGATTCTATGCTACACGAAATAGTCACACAAGTATGGATTCTATGCTACACGAAATAGTTACACAAGTATGGATTTTATGCTACACGAAATAGTCACACAAGTATGGATTCTATGCTACACGAAATAGTCACACAAGTATGGATTCTATGCTACACGAAATAGTCATACAAGTATGGATTCTATGCTACACGAAATAGTCACACAAGTATGGATTCTATGCTACACGAAATAGTTACACAAGTATGGATTCTATGCTACACGAAATAGTCACACAAGTATGGATTCTATGCTACACGAAATAGTCACACAAGTATGGATTTTATGCTACACGAAATAGTCACACAAGTATGGATTCTATGCTACACGAAATAGTCACACAAGTATGGATTCTATGCTACACGAAATAGTCACACAAGTATGGATTCTATGCTACACGAAATAGTCACACAAGTATGGATTCTATGCTACACGAAATAGTCACACAAGTATGGATTCTATGCTACACGAAATAGTTACACAAGTATGGATTCTATGTTACACGAAATAAAACAATTTCTCGTAAGAGCAGGCTTGCAATCAGACACAAGGTTTTGCTCTACAAATCTATCCTTCGACCGATTCTCTTATACGGATGTCCCATCTGGGCATCCACCTCAATCACTCATCTAAAGAAATTGCAAGTCTTTCAAAATAAACAGATAGCTATAATAGTTAACGCTCCGTGGTTTGTTAGAAGGAAACAACTCCACAGAGACCTTGAGCTAGTTCCTATTATGGAGTATATCTTCAAAATTTCTAAATCTTTCCATTCAAATGCCCTCAGATCCGCAACGAAGCGATTAGACAGATTAGGTACAGAAATTGATTTTTAAAACCAATATGCGTGTATAACTACAATATGAAGCATCTGCTAATTGTCTCGTAAAACAATTGTCGGATATTGGAAATGGGAAAAGGGCAAATCGATGAAACCACACAATGTATCACATTGCCAACAAACTTCTGTAATATTACAGCAACCACAGATGAAATGATTCACAAAGTTTTCAGAAATGTCACGCAGAATTACGAAAGTCTTCAGCTGTTCAGTGCATGTGCTATATTAGCAGCCGAAAACAACAATGCTTTTAATTTCCAATGGCAAGGCAATTAAAAAATAGGAAAAATACGAAATAAAGAAGAAAATGCACACAAAGAGTTCAACGAAGTTGACCAAAGTCATTGCCTTAAGAGTTCTATAGCTTGCCAGTATCTTGCCGTCTCGGATTCGCCATGAAGTGCCAAGCAACGATGGATATGGGTTCGGTTCACCAGTTCTGCCAAATCACAAAGAATGCAGTTCGGTGGGTCGAAAATCCCAATGCGATGCAGACAGGACCGGATTTTTCTATAGGCTAACTAGGCTTCAGCCTAGGGCCGCAAGATCAAGAGGGGCCTACATTCAAATTGCCAGCAAAATTAGAATTATACTATTCTAAAAAAGAGTCAACACTAAAACACTGAATCGCAAATAAGGAGAAATTCTACACATATGACTAATAAAAAAATGTATAGGTTAAGATCAACGCGTTCGGCTCATTGGGTGTGTTCGTTTGTATATACTAGATTGCACCAAAGTAGAGTTCATGCGTTCACTGATTGCTATGGCAAATATTCACATGCCTTCTGCTACTAAGCTTTAATTGGATAATATAATTTTTATTGCATATTTTATTTTCGTAGTCAAAGATTTTTATAATTTGAATTTTGTTTCTTTGTAAATGTTGCGTGTTATGTTTGATGAGTTATTGTTACAAGTACCATATAGGGTGCTGAGAATAAATGTGCAAATATGTGTTCTTCGCCTTTTTTTTTTTTATTTATTAACCGTGCCACTTTTTTTAATGAAGACTAGTACCTATCATAACATGTTTCATGTAACACATTGATATATATCTCGGTAGTGATGTATTTTATTATCTCTCATGTAATTTACAAACTTAAAAATGGGAGGTGAAAGGGCCTCATAAGTGGAATAGCCTAGGGCAGGGATGGGCAAATCTTTTCGGTCGTGGGCCAAAAATCGAAAAAAAAAAAAAAAAAAAAAGTTTGGCGGGTCAAGATAAATTTTTCTAGAATGTTAAAAACAATATACAAAAAAAATATTTCCAGATCCATTCATCATTAAAGGCACGGCACTCCGAATCAACTTTACGTTTTTTAGTAATTATTTTGGGGTCGAAATATTTTACGAATAACCCAAACAAGCACTAGCTATGCTGTACTTTTAATAATTTCACCACTATTCACAGTGATGCTATAGGTCCGCAATCTTTCCATACGCAATCAATAATATTAGAACTCGTGCCAAAAAGAAAAAGCCACTCGCTGGAGCTTAAAATGCGCAATCTGCCATATGTGAGGTGTAATTCACCTATATTGGATTTACATATGTCTGCTCCCCGAGAAAGAGATAACGCCTGCTGGAGCCTATAGCTATAATCTACAGCTATAACTAACAAAGAACTTCCGCTATTAACACTTTTACCGATTGAAAGCTGTCTGTGCTTGCTATTTCCGTCGATTTCTGTTTTGTAGAACAAAAATAGAGAAAGTAAAAAAGATCATCAGTCCTTTGAAAAAAATAAATAATAGTATTTAATCAAAGTAAAAAAGGAAATGGATATATAATATACTTTTTTTTTTGTTCTAATGCAGCTGGAAAACACTTAGACACTTGTCTTGGATGTCTTAAGGCTAGCGCTGCACAGACGTTACTCACTTAACACTACCCAGGAGGTGCGTGTAGCTTGAAGATAAGCTACAGACGCGGAGTAGCAATACCTCCCGCAACACTCTACGATTATGTTTGACCGGGACCTACGGTTTAAAGGGGATTCGAACCACTACAAACATCCATGACACCTCCGAAACTCGAACCCGAAACCTGCGGTACCTAGCGCCAGAGCCATTCAGGCTCCATACTCAGCCATTCAGGCCCTGGATATATATATAAATATATATTTCTTTTAATTTGCCTCGGACCGGCAAATTAAAATTCTATCCGCGGGCCGGATAAAACCTTCCGGTGGGCCGTAGTTTGCCCATCCCTGCCCTAGGGCTTCTTTTCTTCTAAATCCGGCCCTGCACTTCTCACAGTGAAAACTAATCAAGGACCGAATGCAGTCTTACCTTGCAGGGCGACTGGTTCTCGTGCGTTCCTTTCGCGCAGATGATGGTCGACATGTTCCTGGCGCACTCTCCCTTCGGATCCTGGCACTCCCGGACGTCCACCTCCTTCATCTCACCCTCCCTCAGGACGACGTACCCCACTGCAACGGAAAGAAGCAGGACGTCAGGTGTGACACCAAAGACTTCAAAATAATAAAAAACATTTCATTCAATCACCTACCAGATGGGCTGAAAAGTTCATAGGCTAGCATATAAAAATTCTTTTTTTTTTATAGAATTTGATTTTATTATTCAATATAGTTGCCTTCGAGGGCGATACAACGATTATAGCGGTCCTACAATTTTTCGGCACCATTTTTATAATACGATTTATCTTTAGCCTCAAAATAGGCTTCAGTTTCGGAGATTACCTCTTCATAGGCGCGAAATTTCTGTCCAGCGAGCATCCTCTTGAGGTCTGAGAACAGGAAAAAGTCGCTGGGGCCAGATCTGGAGAATAAGGTGGAGGCGGAAGCCCAATTCATGCAATTTTGCCATCGTTTACATTGATTTGTGACACGATGCATTGTCTTGATGAAACAGCACTTTCTTCCTCTTCAAATGTGACTGTTTTTCTGCGATTTCGTCTTTCAAACGCTCCAATAACGCTACGTAATAGTCGCTGTTTATGGTTTTTCCTTTTTAAGATAGTCAATGAACATTATACCATGCATATCCCAAAATATTGATGCCATAACCTTGCCAGCCGACTTTTGCGCCTTTCCACGCTTTGAGTCGGTTCATCACGTGCAGTCCACTCGGCGCTGACTGTCGATTGGACTCCGGTGTGAAATGATGGAGCCATGTTTCATCCATTGTCACATATCGACGCAAAGATTTCGGGTTTATTACGATTGAACAGCTCCAAACCCTGCTTAGAATCATCAATTCGTTGTTGTTTTGGGTCGACTGTGAGCTCTGCGCTGGACCCACTCTGAACAGAGCTTTCGCATATCCAAATATTCATTCCAACACGTTCCTTTGATATTTTTAGGGTCTCAGCTATCTCAACCAACTTCACTTTACGGTTATCAGAAATTATTTTGTGGACTTTTTTGCTGTTTTCGTCGGTAACAGTCTTTGGGGCTTCCACTGCGTGCATCGTCCTCGGTGATCATTTCGCCTCGTTTAAATTTAGCAAACCACTTCTCTGCGGTTGATTTTCTGTGAGTCCGAATAATGTTTGTCAAGCCAAGCCTTGGCTTCAATAGTATTTTTTTTCGGCAAAAAGCAATGCTTTAATTAACACACGAAATTCCTTTTTATCCATCTTTTCAAACTAACAAAAGTTGCTTCACTAAAACTGCTATAACTCACATACTAACAGTGCAACAGCTGTCCAATTTATACACGTGTCTTTCGAAGGTTAGGGCTAACTAAAAATCATATGGATTTAATACTAGTAGCGCCATCTATGTGTCAGCCTACGAACATGTCAGCCCAACTGTTACTACTGCGTCCAAAAAGTAAGACCCATTATCAATTCAAAATTCCCTGGGCTTATGGAATAATACGTGAAAGCACTTCAGTCAATCCAACATAGCTCATTCACCAGGCCAAATGATACCTGAATGCTATTAGTACTAAATGTACATTGTACTGATGCAGCCAATGATATTCTACTTATGGTATAAGTAGAATATCATTGGCTGCATCAGTACAATGCCAAATTGACAATGGCCATAGAAGAGTAAGGAATAAATACAATTTTCATATTCTACTTATTGTAGGAAAATACAATAGGTAGAATAAGAACATACTTCTGAAAAATGTTGTTGTTGGAAAATACATACGTCTTAAAAAAGTTGTTCTTGTTGGAAAATACATACTTCTGAATAATGTTGTTGTTGGAAAATACATGTTACTGTGTCCAAAAGTAAGACCAATTTTCAATTTAAAATTCCGGTGCTTATGGCATTTCAATTTTTTTCTTATTTTTTAGGTTGTTGGCACTGTCCTTGATATCTGTGTGAAATGTGACGTCAAAATATTCATTAGTGTTTGAGTTACGCTCGGCTTTGTGAGATGCTAAAACTGATTCCGGCGATTTTGAAATGTCTGTATTACACTTAATTGGGATGGTGACGACCAACGTGTTTGAAGTCTATTAACAGGCTGATTGCTTTATGAGAAATTTCCCATGCCCATATGCTTTTCAGGTCTTTGAAAGCTACGGCAGAAATTACTTTCCTATCTTTAAAATCGAGCTGATTATTCGTAGCACTCACAAGTTGGGCATGACGTTGTCGAGTAAGAATATTCTTCAACCGAATAAATTTTGTGAAGAAACCGAATAAGTTTGTAAGAATATTCTTCATGAACCGAATAAATTTGTAAGAATATTCTTAAACCGAATAAATTTGTAAGAATATCTTCATAAACCGAATAATATTCTTTGAATAAATTTGTAAGAATATTCTTCATAAACCGAATAAATTAGTAAGAATATTCTTCATAAACCGAATAAATTTGTAAGAATATTCTTCATAAACCGAATAAATTTGTAAGAATATTCTTCATGAACCGAATAAATTTTGTAAGAATATTCTTCATAAACCGAATAAATTTGTAAGAATATTCTTCATAAACCGAATAAATTAGTAAGAATATTCTTCATAAACCGAATAAATTTGTAAGAATATTCTTCATGAACCGAATAAATTTGTAAGAATATTCTTCATAAACCGAATAAATTTGAATAGAATATTCTTCGAATAAATTTGTAAGAATATTCTTCATAAACCGAATAAATTAGTAAGAATATTCTTCACGAACCGAATAAATTAGTAAGAATATTCTTCGAATAAATTTGTAAGAATATAAACCGAATAAATTTGTAAGAATATTCTTCATGAACCGAATAAATTTGTAAGAATATTCTTCATTCTTAAACCGAATAAGTTTGTAAGAATATTCTTCATGAACCGAATAAATTTGTAAGAATATTCTTCATAAAGAATAAATAAGAATATTCTTCATAAACCGAATAAATTAGTAAGAATATTCTTCACAAACCGAATAAATTAGTAAGAATATTCTTCATAAACCGAATAAATTAGTAAGAATATTCTTCACGAACCGAATAAATTTGTAAGAATATTCTTCATCTTAAGAATATTCTTCTGAACCGAATAAATTTGTAAGAATATTCTTCATAAACCGAATAAATTAGTAAGAATATTCTTCATAAACCGAATAAATTAGTAAGAATATTCTTCACGAACCGAATAAATTTGTAAGAATATTCTTCATGAACCGAATAAGTTTGTAAGAATATTCTTCATGAACCGAATAAATTAGTAAGAATATTCTTCATAAACCGAATAAATTAGTAAGAATATTCTTCACGAACCGAATAAATTTGTAAGAATATTCTTCATGAACCGAATAAGTTTGTAAGAATATTCTTCATGAACCGAATAAATTTGTAAGAATATTCTTCATAAACCGAATAAATTTGTAAGAATATTCTTCATAAACCGAATAAATTAGTAAGAATATTCTTCATAAACCGAATAAATTAGTAAGAATATTCTTCACGAACCGAATAAATTTGTAAGAATATTCTTCATGAACCGAATAAGTTTGTAAGAATATTCTTCATGAACCGAATAAATTTGTAAGAATATTCTTCATAAACCGAATAAATTAGTAAGAATATTCTTCATAAACCGAATAAATTAGTAAGAATATTCTTCACGAACCGAATAAATTTGTAAGAATATTCTTCATGAACCGAATAAGTTTGTAAGAATATTCTTCATGAACCGAATAAATTTGTAAGAATATTCTTCATAAACCGAATAAATTAGTAAGAATATTCTTCATAAAACCGAATAAATTAGTAAGAATATTCTTCATGAACCGAATAAATTAGTAAGAATATTCTTCATAAACCGAATAAATTTGTAAGAATATTCTTCATAAACCGAATAAATTTGTAAGAATAATCTTCATAAACCGAATAAATTAGTAAGAATATTCTTCATGAACCGAATAAATTTGTAAGAATATTCTTCATAAACCGAATAAATTTGTAAGAATATTCTTCATAAACCGAATAAATTTGTAAGAATATTCTTCATAAACCGAATAAATTTGTAAGAATATTCTTCATAAACCGAATAAATTTGTAAGAATATTCTTCATGAACCGAATAAATTTGTAAGAATATTCTTCATAAACCGAGTAAATTTGTAAGAATATCCTTAAACTGAATGCAGTGTGATTACACCAGTAGATGCTTTTGAAAAGCAACAAAATTTTTATCTAAATTGCTGTTGCTGTTCTAATGCAGCTGGCAATACTGAGACAGCTCATCTTTTTTGCCATAATCAAGGGTTGCACCGCTGTGACTCATTCAGCACTACCCAGGGAGCACGTGTAGCTTGAAGATAGCCTACGGACGCGAGTCACACTACCCCCGCAACGCTCTACGATCCTGTTAGACCTTGACCTAAGGCTTAAAGTGGATTCGAACCACGACATCCCTGGCATCGAACCCGAAACCTGTGGCACCGAGCGCTAGACACTCGGCCATTCAGCTTCAGCTTTATTACACTAAACAAATTCGTGTGTCAACATTGAAAAGAATTCTTCCTCTGAGAAAACAAGTTGTTTCCCTTCTGCCGTGATATTTTTTTTTTTTTTATCTTACAGTATTCTTATTTTTTGTAGCCTGCATAATTCTTTTGGGGCCTACATGATTCTTTTGTGGCCTACATGATACTTTTGTGGCCTACAGGATTCTTATTTTTTTGTGGCCTACAGGTTGCTTATTTTTGTGGCTTACAGGATTCTTATTTTTGTGGCATACAGGATGCTTATATTTTGTGGCCTACAGGATTCTTTTGTGGCTTACAGGATTCTTATTTTTTGTGGCCTACAGTATTATTTTGTCGCTTGCAGGATTCTTATTTTTTTTTTGTGGCCTACCGGATTCTTTTGTGGTCTACAGGATTGTTTTATGGCTTACAGGAATCCTATTTTTTTGCGGCCTACAGGATTCTTATTTTTTGTGGCATAGAGGATATTTTTTGGCTTGCAGAATTCTTACTTTTAGTGGCCAACAGGATTCTTATTTTTTGTGGCATACATGATACTTTTGCGGCTTGCAGGATTCTTATGTTTTTGTAACCTACATGATGCTTATTTTTGTGGCCTACCGGATTCTTTTATGGCTTACAGGAATCCTTTTTTTGCGGCCCTACAGGATTCTTATTTTTTGTGGCATAGATGATATTTTTTTGGTTTACAGAATTCTTACTTTTTAGCGGCTTACAGGATGTTTATTTTTGTGGCATACATGATACTTTTGCGGCTTGCAGGATTCTTTTTGTGGCTAACAGGATTCTTATTTTTTTGTGACCTACAGGATTCTTTATGCAGAAATCGATGCCCACCTTCTCCGTCGGAGGTGACCGCACCCCATCCGGCTATGATGAGCGCGATGTTCTTCTTGATCTCGTCCTGAGTGGGCAGACAGAGGGGGATGGTGAATGAGTTGCAGGACAGATCCTTCGGCAGTTCGATGAGCGCGATGTCGTTGTTCCTGCACCTGTGTCGGTATTGGGGGTGCGGGATCAGCCTGAGGGCTCGCAGGGTGACTCGGAACTTCTCGGAGCTCCTCCAGGGCAGACGGACGGTGAGCTGAGAAGCAGACACGAAGCAGTGCTCCGGCATGTCTGCTCCGAGGCAACCCTCTCTGCTCTCCACATCCTTCCTGAAACAAACACGACAAGAGGTCTCAAATGAAGAGATTATTACACCATTTGGCATTTAAAAATCTTAATTGAAGGTAGGTCCCGGTCTGAGTAGCCTGAAATACGCAAAAATAACCGTAGAGTGACAAACCAAAACCTCTAAATTGCTTTTTTTTAAAACTTTTTCCGTCTTTAGTGGCAAATATCTGGAACACTCCTCGCTTTTCTTTTATTATCTCTTTTTGTTCCGCCTTTCTAGATGTACGAATCAGATACTATTGATGTTTGTGTATTAGGTTTTGTTTCTTCCATTGTTCTTTTTCAATTCCTTCTATTAGCTCACACTCTCCTTACAAATATCGTGTTCAAATTTTCAATCGTTCATAAAATGCTTTTTATTCCTCCACTCAAGTTCAAATGTATTTTTTTTTTGAAGTTGTAGTGGATGACACTGGATGTAAATGCAGTTTTTCAAATATTAATTCATTAATTAAATTTAATTAGTTAATTTTAGTTTGTTTTTTTAGATTTAAGTTGCATGTATCTACGAATAGATGACGCCAGATAAACTTAAAAAAAAATGAAAAAATTATTTATAAAGGATTTTCTGCAATAGAGTGAAAAAAGTAGGAATTGACTTTAAGAAATTATTTTTTATATTACTTGTTTAAAATACATTTGACATTTCCGAAATTCAGTACTCTGAAAAGTACGATTTTGACTTATCACGATACAAAAATGAAATAAATTTATAGGAATAATATTCACATAATAAATTTCTACACTACAACTAAAAAAAAAAAAAGGTTGTAAATTTTTTTTTTTTATTTCATACCACTTATTATGCTTTGACTGAAATTAGCAAAAAGAATTTTCAATCTGTGTTCTAAAATATCTTTATATATATAATTTTTCTGTGCATGTGTTTGTCGCTGAACTCCTCCTAAACAGGTGGACCGATTTGGCTGAAATGTTTTGTGTGTGTTTGAAAAAACACGGAGAATGTTTTTTATGCTATCCCCTTTGTTGTCAGTCACCACCAGAGGGTGTTGCAACTTATCATCTTCTATACCAGGGGTCTCCAAACTTTCCAGCCTTAGGGTCATACTGTTTACTCCAGTACGTACCAAGGGCCAAAACCGTTTTAATTTTTCTGCCATTATCTAAAATTTCTAGACTAGCGCTCTGGGCGAGCATGCGCTTGTTAAATTCGCTTGTTCAATTACTACATTCCAAACATCTATATACATACACATGCGATACTCTTTACCCCAACATAACTACCCAGGGTAACCGCGGCATGTTCACTAGTTTATAATGTTAGTGGGATTCATTTCAATTATTTGATAGTTGCTGTTAAATTTTCTGCGTATTATGCTGCTTGTCATTAAGCTTTACCTAGCAAGTCAATAAAAACGAGTAGTTATCATTCTGTGTTTTTTTATCCAACTTATTACAGCAACAATAAGCTATTTGCTGTCGCGGGCCGGATTGATGACACTGGCGGACCAGATTTGGCCAGCGGGCCATAGTTTGGAGACCACTGTGCTATACCGTTCAACGCATCGCTATGAAAACTGGTAATAATATGTATTCGAGTATGGAAAATAGGTTCGTGCTATCCACTTTAGTGTGACTTGCCACCAGAGGGTGCTGCAGCATTTCATCTTATGTACCATTCACACGATATCCATGAAAATGAGTACACACCTATATTGAAACATGGAGAATATAGTTAAGTTTCAACAGTGCACTTTTTTTGGCAGGACAAAGTATGCCGAGTTCAGCTAGTACATATTTGTATTCAAAAAGTACTAGAGGCGCAACAAAATTTCATCTTAACAGCAATAAATAAATTCCAATGCATCATCGAGACAAAAGTAAAGTTTGTTGTAAATCATAACATGAAAAAAAAAAACTTACTTTGTGAAACAATATGCTGAGGTCAGGATGTATTTTTGCAGATATTATGGATCCGCTGCCCAGTCGCTCTGCTTCTATCTGGATGAAATGATTTTTCTTAAACGACAGATATAATATACACTACATAAAAAAAGTAGAAGGACACTTGATTTTGTAACAATAACCGAAAAATATTTTATTTTTACTAAAATTTTTTATTAGAAACCTTTTACAAATATTTTAAAAATACAATTTTAACATCAGAATTATGATATTCAAACATAAAATATTAATGGCAACAAAAATAGTTTCCTCTTTTTTGAAACTTTGTAAAAAAAGTAGAAGGACAGCATTGTAATGAATGAAAAAAATAGTGATGTTAATAAGGAATGTTCTTCCCATTGGCTTTTATAACTTCAAATATTCTGTTTGGAAGTGAATTGTATAGAGATTGAACTTCTGTTTGACAAAAATTGTCCCACGAGTCATTCAATGCTTCTTGAAGCTGAGTTAGCGGATCAAATTGCCTTCCATCAGCATAAACTCGACGAACTAGCATTGCCCAAATGTTTTCCACTATATTAAGGTCAGGACTTTTGGCTGGCCATGGTAAAACATCCACATTATTTGTTAGGAACCAATTTTTGACTCCAGTCGCGGTGTGAATGGAAGCTCCGTCTTGCTGAAACTTCCACTCTTCACCCCCAAGTCAGAGCCATAGGGAAGAAGCTCGGAATTCAGCAGTTCAAGTTCAGTTCAGAATTCAGTTTTTGCCTACCATTTAAGAAAACCAGACTTGTCCTTTCTCCGTATCCAACAGCCAACCAAACCATTAAACTCCCTCCTCCCATTTGTCGTGTTGAATAGTATTCGTCTTCATTTCCCAGACAATGCCAGTAGTGCTGATATCCGTCTGGACCGTCTAAGTTAAATTTCTTTTCATCGGAAAATATCACAGAAGTCCATTCTGTAGTCCAGAACATGTGCACCTTAGCCCATGCTAAACGGTTATCAATGTGAGCTTGTGTCCACTTAGGATGATGTTTCCGTTTATTGAAAATGAATTTTTTAGATCTTTTAATATAGTTGTAAACTGTTTGTTTCGCCACATGATTAAGTCCTGCTTGATTTCTTGCCTTTGAAACACTTCCTTTTTTTCTTCTCAAGCACACGAACAAGTTTTCTTTCATCACGTGGTGTTAACTTTTTCGGTCTACCAGTCTTCTTTTTCTTTCCATTTTTATAAGGATTTCTGATAAAGTTTGAAACTGTATTGGGGCTCACCTGCAACAATCGAGCAATCTCTCTGACACCTTTACCATCATTTTGATATGCGGAAATGTGGCCTTTTGAAAATCGTTCAAAAGTATTCCTTTAGGCATTTCTGAGAACGGAGAAACAGCGTAACCTTTAAACAAATTAGATTTTTTTGACAGAAAAGGATAAAACAAAAGTACAAAATCACTATTTAACTAAAGAACAACTCATTAAATTAAATATATTAGCAAGTGTCCTTCTACTTTTTTTACGCATCGGAAATTATATATACTAATTTTATTATTAATATTAGTGGAAGATGTTTAATTTTTGCCTAAAACGAAAAAAAGAGTCATTAAACTAAATCTGCATAAATATCTGGTAGTTAGGAGAAAATAAGAGATATTAATTGGCAAAAAAAAAAAAACACCGTCCTTCTATTTTTTTGCAGTGTAATACCAAAAGAGTTTAATACCAAAAGATTTATACAAAGTAAATATTTAAATAATATAAAAAAATTAAAAAGCTGAAATCTGCTCGGCAAATTTCAACTTATCATGCGTGAACATTCAAGAACGGATGAATAAACTCGGGAATATGCCAATGTTTAATAATGCACGAGATATAGGAGGCAATTGCTACAAGAATGGGCAAATTCAAATAGCCACATGAATATAGCAATGTTGAACATAAATTAAGAACTTCATGAAGAATGAATTGTTAAAGAATCTCTGAAAAGAACATTCATGAGTAAGATAAATGTAGTCGTAAATGTAGAAGGAAGTATTCCAAATTCTACAAGAAACGTTATGTCATTCAATAGCCAAGAGAATGTATCAAATTTTGAAAATTCTAAGCATAAATGAAGTATTCTCAATTCTACAAGAATCACTATCACATTCAATAGTAGAAAGAATGTATCAAACTTTGAAAATTCTAAGCATAAATGAAGAAAAAAGTATTCCAAATACAATAAGAAGCACTATACAGCTCAATAGGCATGGGAAAATGTCAAAAGTGATAAATGAGAAACTTCAAGAAGAAGGAATTGGTCAATGCGAGTATTTATAGCTATTGGATATACAAATGTTTAAAATCCCAAACCAAACTATGAAAAGTGCTTCAAAACCGCACTACAAAACAATTCAAACAAAAGCTAAATTCTCCAGAAAATTCTTGAAAACTAACGTTATTCATGAATCATTTCAAGAGTTAAGGGGCCCAAAGTACCATTTTGCACCAAAATTTGCATTGGAGTTTTATTTGCTTGGCCTTCATTTTCGGATAACGTCTCGGACCTCTAACCAGAGCAACATCATGTCCACACATGATAATAAACTGTAATCGGATTGGTCGATATACAGGCTACCCATAAAATTTAGATTTTGATAAAAAAACAAAAGTCATTAAGCCGATTTAAAAATAAGAACTATAGAATTTCAAACGAATTTCTTTTCTTCAATAAAAGCAATTTTACATTACTTAATTATCAGCTCCTAAACAGTTTTTACGATTGGAATTTCTGTTTCCTATCTAGTATTACAAGTAATTTTGGTACTTACGTATTAACGGTAGCTTGGCGACAGACATGGCGGCTTTGGCGGTTTTTAAGTGGCGCCAATATAACGGCTGCAGATTTGCTTTTCTTTGACGCCATTTTGTAGTGCTACGAAAATGCGTATTTGGGATTTTTTGGGATAGAAAAATTTTAAGTGTTGATTGGCGCCACTTAAAAACCGCCAAATCTGTAGCTGTGGTTGGCGCGTGTGCTCTTTATTGGCGCAGCAGTCGCCAAGGTACCGTTAATAAGTATGTACCGTAATTTTTATAACAACATATAAAAGAGATGAATTAATCGATAGACAACTAACTAAAGTACCTTAGCTATCCAAGGATATTTGAACGAAGGCTTCACTTCTCTGCCGTCGATTATTCGGCTCGTTCCTCCCTGTCCCTCCAGAGCAGGGATGCGTCTTCCACATGCTGGAAAAGATTCCTTTTAATCGCAGTAATCAATCAATCAATAGTGTTCTCTTATCAAAAACTTTAAACGGCCTTTTTTTTACAATTACTGTTGGTTTTTTTAGTAGAATCAAACATATGTCTGCTTAGAATTATGATCAATAAGTGTTTACCTTGTTTCCTATATTTTCCATAATAGAAATTGTAATACATGGTGATTATAATTAAAGTCTCTCTTTTAAAATGCTGCCAGAAAAGAACCACTAGTCACAATGAGTTCCAATTTGAACTGAAGATACTTGAAGAAGAGTTAAATGGTATGGCATCAAAAAAAAAATTCCAATTGGGTATGACCTGCAGTGGTGGATGGGCTTTCCACTGAGAGTGTCACAACTGTTGAATCGCTTGGAAGTCATTTTTTAGGCTAAAAACCGAAACAATCCTGCACGTTGAACACTACAATTGGTTGAATGTGCAACTCATGCCAAATACGTTGTTATTTCTATTCAAACTATCACTGGCAGCCGAATTCGCTTTCTTTATGCCGCTTTACAGTGCCCTCTATTCATACACTTTAGAACTTTTCTTTGATGCCGTACCGTTTCTCCTTTCTTCAAGTATCTTCAGTTCAAATATGAACTCGTTGTGACGAGTGTTTCTTTTTTTACAGAATTATGAAAGTGGGACTTGAATTATAATCACCATGTATATCGAAACTGATAGAGATCTATTGAAAATCAGACAAATTCCCATGTCTATGTCGAGGATGGCCACATACATTAAATTTGTAGGGTGGAGAGCCCCAAAAAGTTCAAAAATGTATTAACAGAGGGCACTTAAGTGGCATAAAAGAATGTGAATTCTGCTGCCAGTGATAGTTTGAATCAAAATTACAACGTATTTGGTATGAGTTGCACATTTAACCAATTGTAGTGTTCAATGTGCTGGATTCTTTCAGTTTTTTTTTTGACGGAAAAATGACTTCCAACTCATTTAACAGTCGTGACACTGTGAGTGGAAAGCCCATCAACCACTGCAATGTCATACCAAATTGGATGGGAAAAATCAGTGAAACTTTTTAATGCCATATCCCCTTTCTTCAAGTAACAGTTACGACTAAATTTGAATAATGGGTGCACTTAACATGTGGGCTGAAAAGTTCATAGGCTGACACATAGATGGCTCTACTAGTATTAAATCCATATGATGTTTAGTTAGCCCTAACCTTCAAAAGACACGTGTATAAATTGGACAGCTGTTGCACTATTAGTATGTGAGTTATAGCATTTTTAGTGTTCATCACGTGCAGTCCACTCGGCTGACTGTCGATTGGACTCCGGTGTGAAATGATGGAGCCATGTTTCATCCATTGTCACATATCGAAGCAAAAATTCGGTTTATTACGATTGAACAGTTCCAAAACAGCATAGAATCATCCATTCGTTGTTGTTTTGGGTCGATTGTGAGCTCGCGCGGCACCCACTTTGAACAGAGCTTTCGCATATCCAAATATTCATTCACGATGATATGTCCAACACGTTCCTTTGATATCTTTAGGGTCTCAGCTATCTCAATCCACTTCACTTTACGGTTATCAGAAATTATTTTGGGGCCTTTTTGATGTTTTCGTCGGTAACAGCCTCTTTATGTCCACTGCGTGCATCGTCCTCGATGCTCATTTCGCCTCGTTTAAATTTAGCAAACCACTTTCTCTACGGTTGATTTTCCTGGTGCAAAGTCAAAATAATGTTTATCACGCCAAGCCTTGGCTTCAATACTATTTTTTTTTTTGCCAAAAAAAAAAGCAATGCTTTATTAACACACGAAATTCTTTATTCATTTTTTTTCAAACTAACAAAAAAGTTGCTTCACTAAAAATGCTATAATTCACATACTAATAGCGCAACAGCTGTCCAATTTATACACGTGTCTTTTGAAGGTTAGGGCTAACTAAAACTCATATGGATTTAATGCTAGTAGAGCCATCTATGTGTCAGCCTACTAACTTTTCAGCCCACTTGTTATGATTGAAAAGTTTGTATGCAGTGGAAGCAAATTTACTTGATGAAGAAGTAAACTAACATTCCGATGATGTAAACAATAACACAGTTAGGGTCCAATATCGATTGAAAGTGTGTTGTGTCATAAATAGACACATTAATGCATGATGATGTTCAGTAACATGTGAAAGATTGCTTTGTTTATTACTAATTTTCGACCTTTACAGTTAGTATTCATCCTTTACTGCACATTCGCATGTAGGTATGATCAATAACAACAGCAAAAAGAGTTGTGGCAGATTTATGGAATAACAACAAATTTTTAAGAAATTTTTTAAATTATAAAAACCACAACACACATGTACATACACACGTGTGTATATATATACAGGGTGATTATAATTAAAGTCCCACTTTCAAAATGCTGTTATAAAAGACCCATTTCTCACAATGAGTTCACGTTTGAACTGAAGATACTTGAAGAAAGGGAAACGGCCATCGATTTTTCCCATCCAATTTGATATGACCTCGCCGTGGTGGATGGGCTTTCCACTCACACTGTCGCAACCGTTGAATAACTTGGAAGACATTTTTTTCCGTCCAAAACCGAAGCAATCCAGCACATGCAACGCTACAGTTGGTTGAATGTGCAACTCGTGCCAAATACGTTCTCATTTCGATTCAAAGTATTACTGGTAGTCGAATTCACTTTTTATGCCATTTAAAGCGTCATCTACTAGGGTAACTGTGAAATTTTTGAAACAGTGGCAGACGACAAACGCAGGAAAAAAAAAATATTCGTTAAATTTGTAAATTTGAACTCTTTTATGGCCGCAGACAATCATTTATGGCAACAATTGCAATTTAGCTGTAGTAGAATAGATTTTGGAAGAAAGAAAAATGGAATTGACGCGAGAGCATTATCGCGCTACGATTTTCTATGATTTTAAAGTGGGGTTAAATCAAGAAGAATGCCTTCAACGTCTACAACTAGCATATGGAAACGAAGCTCCATCTCGTGCTACTGTATTCAGATGGTTTACAGAATTTCGCAGAAGTCCAAGTTCTCTGCTGGATCAAGAACACACAGAAAGACCTTCATCAGCTGCAGTTCCAGAAAGTGTGTCAACCGAACGAAAAATGTTTGTCGATGATAATCGCTGCACTTATCAAATGATAGAGAAAAGAAACTTAACATTGGATCCGCAGCTATACATAGAATTATTCATGAAGAACTGCATATGAAAAAAATTAGTTTGTCGTTGGTCCCTCTATAATTCAACGGAGCGTGTCAGAATCTTTAAAGAAACCATCAAATTTCTTAACGATGGTGGACGCCACCTTTATTTCTAAAATCATAACTGGTGATGAAATTTACATACCGTTTTTGACGTTCCAACACGACAAGAAAGTAAAGCCGAGTCTTTGAAGATGACCCCAAACCAACAATGGTGAAAAGACTACGAGAAATAAAAAAAAAATAATGTATGCAGTTTTCTTCAGAAAGTACGGGACTGGTCAAAGCCATCAAGCTGGATTGACAGAAGACCGTCATAGTTAACTGGCACACCACTAAGTGTCTTCCAGAAATTCTACAAGACGGCATCTTCTCAAACGGCAAGATCGACAGTCGAATTTATTAAACAAAAACACATCAAAGTGATAGAGCATCCGCCCTATTTCCCGGATCCTGCTATGTGTGACTTTTTTTTTTTGGCAAGTTAAACTTGTAGCATTTAGCCGTATCTCAAAAATTTCAGAGTGACACTCGTATTAATGCACTTTGGAACTTTATTTTTCGTACCGTTGCCTCCTTCTTTGAGTATCTTCAGTTCAAATGTGAACTCATTGTGGCGAGTGGTTTTTTGACAGCATTTTGAAAGTGAGACTTTAATTATAATCACCCTATATTATATATATATATATATATGTGAAAAAAAAAAATGAAATACTTTTGTACTTACTTCCACAGTTTGGGTCCTGCTTTTGATAGCTGAATTGAAACTGCGAAACAAAATATTTCAAATTAAAAGTAGAACCGTTTTTGCAGTTGCTACTATGCATATTAATCAGAACATACATCCTATTAAAAAAAAAAGCAGTACAATTTATTGTTGACGTTTCTCTTGCTTACTAGTAGTTCGTCAATAGATCAAATGGCCATGTAATTAAAGGTTTGGTTTGTCGCTCTAAGGTCATTTTTTTTTTGCACACGAGGGCTGGTTAGATAAAAAACCTATAGTTTAAAGTGGATTCCGAACTACCAGCCAACAACACCATCCATTTTTTTTTATCACTAACAATTTAAGTAGCTAAATATAAAAAGAAAGGATTTAAGAAAGATTTGGATACGCTATTGATTAAGAAAGATATAGACCAGGGGTCGGCAACCTTTTGAGTGGGAGGAGTCAAAAATTACAATTTACCAAATTTAAAGTTTTTAAAGAGCCACAAAATTTTTCTGGCCAACAATAAATAGTACTCGCATAAATAAAGTTTTTTGATAAAAAAAAACAACTAATCTATTTATTCATAAGAAAAATATCTATTTATTCATATATAAGTAGTGTTTTTCACAACAAATTAGATAATAAAAAGTAAAAAATAAAACAATTAAACATTTACTTACAACACTCACTTATACTTCAATTACAAACAATTGAGCAAACAAATTCAATGGGAGCGATAGCTTTGCATGGTTATTCAAGTAGAAAATTTAAACTTTACTAAACAATGTAACTTGTACTTAAAATAAAAAAAAAAAACAATAACATACATTTGAGCAAACAAATTCAATGGGAGCGTTGGCTTTGCATGGTTTTAGAAAGTTTGAATAAATTTGGCTCATAACTTGTTGTTTTAAGTTTCAAACACGACTCTAAATTTTCATTTGTTAGTTGGCTTCTTACTTTACTTTTAATTATATTCATGCAAGAGAACGCTTGCTCTCCCGAATATGTCGATCCGAAGATAGTCAGCACTCCAAATGCCAACTTCTTCACCTCACTGTAGCAATCTGGAAGACTATTCCATGCGTCGAGTATAAGTGCCTCAACTAGCGGCATTTCTTTTAAAGCTGTCCACTTTTGTTGCGTTACGTACATACATTTCTGGATCTCAACTCTTCCAACTTGCTTTTCAACTCTGTAAATTTTCCACTCCACAAAGCTTTTACTTTTAAATCGATCAATTGCATTTCCGAGATCCAGTATCAATTCCAAATGACTCAATGTGGATTTCGTTACTATTTGTGTTGAGAGGATTTACTATGAATGCTAGAGTGGTTTTGTTGGTTTTGAATTGCTCAAATCTGTCAGCAAATTCATCTTTAATTTTTTTATAACTGTGCTGAAGTACCTCTGTCAACAGTTGCACTGGCTTGATCGCGATATTGCTTTAGAAATTGAAATGAAGTAATTTACCTCTCTGAATATCTTCTGCAAAAAGAATTAATTGTTCTTCAAAACAAACCAATTCTTCTACCAAAACAGAGGCTGGGTTTCCCTTTCCTTGCAGTTTTAGATTCAGCTCATTTAATTTCTCTGTGATATCCACCATAAAGTAAAATTTTGCAACCATTTGTCGTTCTCTAATTCAGGGTGATTAATGCCTTTTTCATTTAGAAATGTATTTATTTCATTCAAGCACAAAGCAAAAACGTTTCAGCACCTTACCTTTGGAAAGCCATCGCACTTTATTGTAAAGAAGGACGTCGGAAAATATTGAGTGTCCATTTCGTTTAAGAATTCTTTAAACTGACGATGGTAGAGTGCTTTTGACAAGATGCTGTTAAAAATCTTGATTACCAAATTCATGACCTGAACTATTTCGGCCGGAAATGTTTGGGCACAAAGCGCTTCTTGGTGTATTATGCAGTGAAACGTAAAATTTCGTGGTTTATTTTGCTCCTGAAGAATCGTTGTTGCCCCTTTATTTTTTCCTGTCATACTTCTGGCTCCATCAGTTGCTATTGATTTTATTTAAATCGATCTTATTGTCTTCAAGGCATTTTTGCACGGTATTCGCCATATCTTCCCCTCTAGTGTTTGCAATCCTAAAGTTCTTCGATCTTGGGGGAGACATATACCTGACAAAAAAGGGCAACTTGTGGCGTGTCTTTTATGTCGCAAGACTCTTCTATAGCCAGTGATAAGGCAGAAGAAAGTTGAATAGCTTCCACCTGCAAATATGTTACATTTGAAGACATTTTAGCTATTCTATCTAGTACGTTTAGCAGGCTTTGATTTTTTTCAAGATTTCTGGTTTGTTTTTGAAATCACGAAACAGTTTTTCATCATCCGACATCGAACATCCGACGACGGCGTCATTCGAAAGCTTCCGATGGTCTGAAGACAGTGACGACGCGTATCACGGGGGGGGTGCGGTGAAAAGCGAGTACAAGTGGCTGAGAGATAGAATCGGTGCCTAATCCTCGTTAATCGATTCAAAAACGATTTTTAAATGTTTTTTTTTGATAAAATGAATAATATTTGAGTATGGAACTAAAGAGCCGCAGCTTCACATCCAAAGAGCCGCATGTGGCTCGCGAGCCGCAGGTTGTCGACCCCTGATATAGACCATTGATGGCCAACCCGCAGAAAGACACGAACATTTTTTCCGACCCGTGAAAATCACACTTTTACAAAATATATTTATTCTATAGTGGCCAAAGTAGTGAAAAACAATGGATTAAAAATATACATTATGTGTTCAACCATATATTCAAAAATTACCTGTCGAAATGACGAGAAAAAATTTACTTTTTTAAAATAATATTCTTGCTAATATAGGACAGATATTGCCTGTTTAAGTTGCCTGTTTTAAGTTCACTATGATGAGTTCGCAGAATAATTAAATTATATGTAACATTAATAAAATAGAAGTAATGTAGAAATATACTTTGTTAATAAAATATTTGTAATGAAACATTAATAAAATAAAAAAGGAATGCAGAACTACATGGTGTTAATAAAATAGTAGTAACGTAACATAGGTAATAATAGGTAATATAGTAAAGGTAATATAATAAAGTAACAGTAATGTAACATTAATAAAATAAAAGTTTATATGGAAGACACGAAATGCAACATTAATAAAATAGAAGTAATGTAGAAGTATATGTGGTTAATAAAATAGTAGTAAAAACAATAAAATAGAAGTTTATATGGAAAACACAAAATGTGACATTAATAAAATAGAAGTTTATATGGAAGACACAAAATGTGACATTAATAAAATAGAAGTAATGTGGAAGTATATGTGGTTAATAAAATAGTAGTAAAGAAACAATAAAATAGAAGTTTATATGGAATATGCGAAATGCAACATTAATAAAATATAAGTATTGTAGAAGTATGCTGTTCATAAAATAGTAATAATGGAGCAGTGATAAGTATAAATTTATGGGGAAGATGCAAAAATGTAACATTAATAAATAAGAAGAAATTTAGAAGTATATGTCGTTAATAAAATAGTAGGAATGTAATATTAATAAAATAGAAGTTTATAAAGAATATAGAAAAAGAAACTTACGTCATCACTTGACACAGATGAAATAACAAAGATTAAAAATGGAATTTAAGATATTAAACATGTTGTAACAAAAATAAATTATTGTTGCGTGAATAAAACGAAATAAATATAATGCATTCAATGCAATTTTATGAAACTCGTATTATGATTGAATGCTAGATTAATAGGATTTTTATAGATGCATTTCTATTTAAAATATTTGTATTAGCGCAAACAAAAAAAAGCGTAAATCCGCGTCATGTAAAAGACGTCAAAGAAAAACTTTTATTCTGTTAAATTCGCTAAATTCCCCGAATTTATTACTCACTCTGTACTCACTTTTCAAGGAAGTTAGTGAAGGAGTGAAAAAATCTTACTAATGATGAGAAAACTCATTGAAATCATTCACTAAAAATATGAAAAAAAAAATTCTATAATAACTTTAAACTAATTTCATTTCGTAAAAGACCTCCGTTTCGAGTTAATTGCTCAAATATAATATATTAAAATTCCATTCTAGTGAAAATTTTAATTTCACATGTCGCAATGCGAGCAATTGTGTTTGAATCTATTGTGTATAGGATTTTAGGCTTCCAGAAAAGCATTGTTCTCAGTTTTTAAGGAAATAGAAAAGCAATTAACTCGGTTTTTGTGAACTATAAAAATGAAATTTTAATTAACTGCGAAATTTTATCACGAAACACGTTTCTGCTGACGTCATTCCTTGATAATGTGGGTGAAATTACGAAAATGCTATATCAGCTATCAGCTATTATTTTTCATACCATTATTATCCATAAAACTATGGGTATTGTTTTGAGAAGCGGGTTTTTTCATGTCCATGATCAGTTTTTCGTTTCCTTGACCACTTTCAACGTTTCTTATTGGTTTGTTATTTATTAAAAAATTACTTTCGCGATATAACCTTTATTTGTTTATTGAAATTTCTTTCACGTGCTTTTTTTTATAAAATAGTTTGGAATTCTGTAATTTTTTATTTCTTTTGAAATTTTGTAATTTAAAAAAAAAATTTCTTTCATATTCTTTTTCATAAAATTCATATACTTTCATTCATATACTTTTTTTTATAAATTTCATATTTTTTTTTTATAAAATCGCTTGGAATTTAACAGTTTTTTAAATTTATTCTTAAATTTTTTTTCACGAGCTATTTTTAATAAATTTCTTTAAGGTGCTTTTATGAAATTGTTTGAAATTTTTGTAATTTTTAAAAAAATTTTCTTTCATATTTTTTATTGGAATTCAACAGTTTTTTTTATTTTATTCTTAAATTTTTTCACTTTTTTACAGACAGTTGTATGAAATTTATCAATATGAAATAATAATTGAATATCATAAATTATCAAATAAATGAAAAAGAAATTAAATTAAACTTTTAATCTAATTAAAAAGTTAAATTATTTAATTTTTTTTATCTTAAGAGAATGTAGACTAGGGTGGCCAACCCAAATGATCTTGTGGGCCGCTTTGGAAATGCATCCCTAACTCCGCAGGCCGCATATAAAATTCTACCGATATATCGTCCTGCAGGCGAAAAAAGGCCGACAGCAGTCAGAAAGCGCCATTGCTCAGCAACTCAGTACATCAACGGGGCGACAAGTGTCGCGGTTTTACTGTGGCCATACGCCTTCATAAAGTGATCAATGGAGTCGTGTCCTCTTTACGGATGAGTTGGTTCTGTACCAGAAGCGATTCTCGACGCGTTTTGATTTGAAAAGAGGTCGGACCCGGTTTTATCCCCAGTAACCTCAAGGAAAGACACCGTTATGGTGGTTCTGGAGTTCTTGTCTGGGGAGGTATTTTGCTGAACGGGCGAGAGCTGAGCTCCACGTTTTCGACAGAGGGTCTATAACTGGGGATCGCTATCGTGAGGAGTACTCCTTCCCCCATGTGCGCCTGTTCCGAGGTGCCATTGGCCCAGACTTCATTTTTATGGAGGACAATGCACGGCCACATCGGATTCTTGCTGTTGAGGAGCTACTGAAAAGTGAAGATGGAGAACACCCAACAACTCAAACAGAGGCTAATTGAGGAATGGGCACTCCTACCCACGAGAAATGTTGCACCAGCTGATTCTGAGTATGCGGAGATGGTGCGAAGCAATCATTGCAGTGAGGGGAGGGCATATCCCATATTAGGGAACATCTGCTTGTTGTTCTTCCTCTTGGATAACAATCATTTTCACGCTACTATGCGTTCAATAAAGCTTGTTTTTGTTTGATTCCATACCGTATGCATTGTAATCCTTTTTCAGCGCCGATGCTTTCGTCATCCTTCACGTACATAATACTCTTCCTCATTTCTGAATGTCATGTCTCTCAGATGATTTCTCGTGGAGTTGTGGCAAAAACCCACCTGTTGTTGCTTACGTTTTGCACACCAGTGTATTAGGTGTTCCAATACGCGCGCGTATCATGAGTTTGTAGAATATAATTTAATTATTCTGCGTACTCATAAAAAAACAGGCACTATCTGTCCTATATTCAAGAATATTATTTTAAAATCAAAGTTAATTTTATCATAATTTTGCCATATTTTGATGCATACATAATGCATTAGTTTTAACTCCTTTGGCCATTATAAAATAAATATATTTTGTTAAAGGGTGATCAATCTCTCAAAAATATTCAAGGCGGACAGCGGATTGATCACCCTGATGTACACAATTAATTCGATAAAAACTATTTAGAAAATATAATTTATGAATAATTAAAAATAATGATTAGTAAACTGCAAATCCCGTTTCATTAATTGTTTAAATTACTTAACACACTATGTCAATAATTAATTATGCAATCAGAGACATTATGATAAAATGACTACTTTTCCTAGAAATGAGAAGAAACATATATGCTTTGTATATTCTGAATTGCAAATAAAAATCTCTGAAAGCATTTTTTTATTATTATTTCGATTTAATGGTTTCTTTTTTTAAATGCGTTTATGAAATAAATGAATTAAAAAAGTAATTATGCATTTTAACACGATAAACACTGCTTGAATTTTGTGTAGTTTAATATTTCGCATTCGAATGAAATCTAAAACAGCAAGTGCTATTATGCTGCTAGTTTTTCTGTTACTACGTCACACGTAAGTATTATTTATTTATTTATTCTTTATTATTTAATAAGAGTTAATATCATCATTAATATTATTAATTACATCATCATATCATTTATTTAATATGGGTTGATATCATATGAATTTTGTACCTATGTTTATGTTTTTTTTTATTTTATTGGAAAGTTAGAACAGTTGTTGGTAGTATAGACTGCTTTGTGAACTTTGAAAATAGATGTTTATATCGTATACATTACTATCTCTAATAAATATATGTTTTTAGTTCCTATATAATTATATTTGTATCATCATCATCATCATCAGTGGCACAACAGCCCCATGGTGGGCCAAGGCCGTCTGCCTACTGGCTGATTGCCAGACAGGATATGTTTTCTTTTTTACGGGGTGGGGTCGTCAGCCGTACGCCCAACTTTCTACAGGCATATTAGATTGGACTTGAATGGCCAAGTGGCTAGCTCTCTGGCGCTGGGTGCCACAGGTTTCGGGTTCGAGTGCCGGTGGTGCCATGGATGTTTGTAGTGGTTCAGAATCCACTTTAAGCTGTAGGTCCCCTGCCCCGTTGGACAACTATGGGGAAGAAGATTTAGTTAAAAAATGTTAGTTTTAGGTGCTGGTCTAGATCTCTTAGTTTTACTTAGATCTAGTCTTGTCGGTTTTAGATATATTTCTTAAACCTTTTTAGTTTTATATATAGCTCTTAGACCTGTTAGGTTTAGATATTGATTTAGATTTGTCAGTTTTTGATATAGTTCAGACCTTAAATTTTTAGATATGTTTGTTAGTTTTTATATATTATTCTAGACTTGTTAGTCTTTGAAATAAATCTAGACGTGTTTGTTTAGGTAAATAGCTCAAGTGGTAAGTTTTTAGATATATTGTAGACCTATCAATTTTTAGATAAAGCTCTAGGTCTGTTAATTTTAGATGTAGCTCTAAACTTTGTTTTACATCTGGAATACATAAATTTATACCCATGTATAAAGACATCGTTCAAGTGTTATATTAACTATGACTTAAATCGATATAGAAACATGCATTTAAATAGTTAAATTTATAAATAAATTAATGAAACAATAATTTTTTTGTAATAGCTTAATAGTTAATGGATAAAAAAAAATGATGTCATTTTTTATTAATGTATATTATTTATGTTTGTAATGCATATAACTATTAATTAAGCAAATTATTTATGTTTTGCTATAAAAAGCAAATTTTATTTAAATCACATTTATTTTGATGAAATACATGTAGAAAAAAGAACTCTTTTGTATTTTTTTTCCCTTGTTATTTTTGTCATTATTACTATTTTTATTCTTCTTGTACTTGCCTTGCCATTGGAAATAAAAAATTTTTTTGATGAAATACTGTTGTACTATTTTTTTTATTGATCAATGTTATATGAATTGTTTTTACAAGTTTAATAATATTTCTTTTGTAGGGATTGGAAATTTCTCGCTGAGAATGGAAAATGTGAAAGTAAGAAAAATATTTTCTTTGCAAAAAAAAAGTTTGTTTTTAAAATACACTTTTTCTCACTTTTTTTTTTTTTAAAAACAAATAATTGAATTTTTAAGCTAAATATTAGTTAAAAATGTGTATTAAAATGTAAAAAGCAAAATTTTTGTATGTTTCTAAAATTACATGGAACGAATTTCTTCTGAAGACATGTCGTTCTAATGCAGCTGGCAATGCAGAGACAGTTCATCTTTGTGCCATAAGCAAGGGCTGCACCGACGTTACTCATTTAGCACTACCCATGAAGCATATGTAGCTTGGAGGTATGCGGACCGAAACTACTATCGAAAATACTAACGAAACCTGTGGCACCAAGCACTAGCCACTCGGTCATCAGGTCCATCTCCTAAAGCCATTTTCAGTATCTATTTTGCAACAATGAACATTCTATTTATCTTTACTCTTCAATGGCCAATTCGGCCTGGTGGCCATTTTTATCTGAAAACATTTTAGGAAATAAGAAAATATACTTTACGCAACAATCATAAAAAATGAATGGATAAAAAGTTTAAATTACTTGGAAGGAATATGAGGTATTTTTAAAATTTTTTTTTTTTTATTCTTATTTAGAGTAACATTTAAAAACATGAAAAGAAGCAACATGATAAGGGGAAGACAAACAGCTGATTAATGAATATAAAAATATATAAATGATTAAAAGACAGGGCTTGTAGATATAAATTAAAAATGGAAAAAAATTTTCAGCATGTTTACAAGTGATTGAAATTTTAACTGAATGTGTATACAAATCAGTAGCATACAAATCACTAAAATGTACATCACTAAATCTAAATGTGTATACAAATCACCATCCATTTGTATGTGTATAAAAATGGATAGTGATTTTCTTACATTTTTGTTATTAAAACTGTTTTATGAGATACTGCTATACTACATTCTT
>BPLR01012184.1:0-26316 GCA_021605095.1 Caerostris extrusa
TAATAGAGGGTGGATCGAAGGGTGGCTTAATGAAGAATCTCAAGCTGGACGTAAAAAGCATGTGTCGAATAAGTTCCAATGCTCGCGATGTGAACTCTACATACTACATGCTGATCGGAGACTGAAGTCGGCGAGAGATTTATTTGCTGGAGTTGGAAATGTTTCTCCTGCCATAAATTTTGCTGTAAACGGATCATTAGCATCATGTCTTTCTGCGGTATGGCATAAAAAGCGTAGTGGACACATTTGTAGAAATAGTTGTAGATAACAGAACAGATGAAAATATTTTTTTCCCGAGATAAATTAAGATATACAAACTTTAAATTCGAGTTTCTTCTGAAAGTTTTGATGTTGTCTTGCCATTTAATTTAAATTCTCTTTACGGAAAATTCCTTTTGTCTCAATAGTAAATCAAGAAGCTCAATGTGCTTCTATAGATCTTTGTAATATGTGTTTAAAAATAATCTACCTGATTCACAGAAACAGAAATTTACTATAAATTTAAATTTCTTTAACATCAATGTTTAAAAAAAAAATTAACTCCTTATTTAAAGCGGTTTTTTAAAAATATAAATTGCAAAGAATGATAATTATTTTCATAACATTTCACGATAAATTTGATTGTTTTCAAATTTAAAAATGATCGTTTTCTTCTTATAATTTTAGTATTGCTGATATTACATACACTTCCTTTAATGTAAATCATTTACATATAATAATACATCACGACAAAATTTTATCATTGCATATAATGTACCACATTTACTTTTTGTTAAGTCAAATTTTAGAATGCAATTCGTTTTAGCAGTAAACTATTCGATTGAATTTCCAACCTGTTGAATAAATTGTGGTTTTTGGAGTTATAGCGCCATCTATCGCTGCAGAAACAAACTTCTTGTAGAATGTTTCGGAATAAGTAAATACATTATTATAATTTCAAGAACGTAGACTTTCGTCACTTACCTAAAATAATATTGTAAAAATAAATTATCTTGGTAATATAAATTATCTGTAAATAGTTCACAGACGACGTTTTGCACGAAAGATAATTTTTAAATTATACCTTTTAAATCTCTTCGATGAGAAGGGAAGGGGACAAATTTTGAAATAAAAGCACGATCTCTATATAATATATATATATATATTGAAAAAAACTATTTAACCAGTATGAAAAATATAATATAATGAATATATGAAATCCAGTTAACATAGCATTTATATAATAGTTTTTCAAATAATTTTAATAACTATTTTATTAATATATTTTTTAATCTCCTCTGGATTTCTGATTTTTCTCAATTTAATTAAAATAAATAAACATTCTCATTTAATCAGATATTTTAATCTAAAAATACAGATCTGAGCTTATTGAACATTTAAATATGAAAATGGTTCATAGAATATTTTTTGGTTATATGACATATGAGTATTCTCTGATATTTTTAGTTGTACGTCTTTAATTTTATTCATTACTAATATTTCATCGGATGATATCTATCTAAAAGATAAGGAATTGTCAATAACTTAAAAGGGTGATATTCATTGAAATTACGAGTGGTGTGGTTCTCTTGCACAGCGGGGATTCAGCAGCTGATGGAATTAAATTATGAGTTGACCCCTTTGAAAAGTCCCTGCCGTTGAAAAGAATAAAAATGGAGCTGATTATTACGCAAGCGAACCTATTTTAGAAGGAAGGAGGGGGGCACCATAGAAGTGGCTTTACAATTTTTGGGGCATTAAATGGATAACCCTACAGTTTGGTGATAATGAAATAAAGCTGTTACTTTTCCCAGAAGAATGCGTAAACAGCTCTGTATTGCTTGCAACCCACGAAACTTGAATTTCGGTTACAGTTTGTGGTTGGCTTTTATTCGGATGGTGATAAATTTATTTCATGAAATAATTCTGAGGAAATGAATTATTTATTTTCACGTTAATGTTTACTGAATTTATTCTCATGAGAATATTTGTTTGGTGTTCTAATCAGAAGTTCTCTTCATCAAATGCTCTACTTAAAAACGTTCTTTTAAAAATTTTATTCTTCTTAAATTCTTCATTTAAATGAATCTTTTTTCTTCTTTTTCAATCTTCTTTTTTTAAATTAATGATTTTGAAAATTTGATTTGATTTTTTTAAAAATTAATGATTTAAATAATCAGTAATTGATCTAATAATAAAATTCTAAAATAATTTAAATATATTCTTTCAAAAATAAACTCTTAAAAAGAAAAGAAGAAAAAAAAAAAAAGATTGAAAAAAATTGTTGAAATTGAGAAAATAACACACAAAAACAATTTTCATTCTAAATATTAAGTTAAAAATTTGTTTTTCAGTTTATTATTATTATTTTTTAGCTAAGAAAAATTTGACTTTTAAGCAAAACAAATAATACTCTAAAATACAAAATAATTAATACTCTTAAATAACGGAATAAATTAAATTATATTTAAATTTCTTTACTTTCTTTTAAACACACAATGTCTTGGATAAATTTGCTTAAATATTCAGCTGATTTAATGGGTATATTTACTTGGATCTAACAAACAGCCCATTATATTAAAAGGCAATAAACTTTTACTATCAAATTTGAGTAATTTAGAATATGTTGTTGTTCACGTGTTTAGAAAAATTTTTTTCGTTGGATTTCAATTAATTCATTTTTTTTTTTTTCAGACTTCTTTGCTCAATTGTATCTTTAAAACATGTTAAACACCCCGAATGTGAATTAAATACTGCAAAAATATTTTCCAGAACAATTTAAAAAAAAAAAAGAGTATATTTGGTTTCATGTGATAAGCAAGACAAGGATCATATTTAAATTGTATTTAAAAATTCACTATAGAATTAAATAATAGCATTACGCCTTCCACACATAAATGCATATTGACCTAAATTTGTACATGTTGTTATTCGTATTCCGAAAAAAGTAATTCTGTTGGTCACTAACAGGAGATTGGGTCGCCCACTGAAAATGATAAAACGGTCTTGTGTCTGGAATCATGGAGTATTAATTCGGAAAGAGATAATTCTTTTAATCTCGCTTGATTTCATATCGGGAGGGTGTGGTCAGGGTCGGATTTTCCTATAGGCTAACTAGGCTTCAGCCTAGGCCTCAAGATCAAGAGGGGCCTACAATTATCTTAAAATTCATAATAATTCATATTTATCCTTTAAATACGAATTATTATGAAATAAATTTATCTGAATTGAATTTGCCTTAATCTTCAATGTATTGAATATATTTAATTTAATTTGATAGAAAATATGATAATTTTTATTACATATTTTATTTTTGTAGTCATTTTTATCATTTGAATTTTGTTTCTTTGTAAATGTTGTGTGTTATGTTTGATTAGTTATTGTTACAAGTACTATATATGGTGCTGAGAATAAATGTCCAAATAAGTGTGTAAAATGGGAGGTGAAAGTGAAATAGTCTAGGGCCTCTTTTCATTTAAATCCGGCCCTGGTCGCATTATTAATATGTTTAAGTTTAGGTGGAATGTCATTAGAATTTCATAAATTTTAGTAAATGTTTATTCTCCATTTTAAAACTTGTTAACTATATTCAAATATTATTTTAATTCACTTTTTTTTTTTTTTTTTTTTGATGAAAATAACCATTTTGCTTTATAATTATGATGTATTTTTTTGTAAAAAAAAAAAAAAAAAAAAAAAAAAAAAAAAATAAACTTATGTCATTCTAAATATATTCTGGATCTACATTCGGAGAAAATATTGTTAAATTCAATGCTACTTTTATTTTCACATTTTGTTTTATTCAAAGAATGTGAATTATGAAAATGTTTTCATTTATTTTAAAAACGATTGTTGAATTTTAAACTATTTATAATAACATCTATCGAAATGCAATGTGTACAAAATTTCTTACATCTTATATAGTTGACTTCATGGGGAAATATATAAAAATTAAAAATTGCACAATTATTAGTGTTTTAAAATTTTCCCATTAACACCTTAATTTATTTCGTTAAAAAACAATTTTCGATATTTAATTTGTATACATCCACTTGTTTCTAAGTATTCTTTTTTTTTTTCTTTTCAGGTATGATCCTTTCAACATTGTATAGATCAAGAAGTGATAGCTGTTTAATTTTAGAGGAAAGCTTAAGTATTCGTCTGTTTTTTATATTTTACATAAAAGCTTCAACATGAACACTGGTCCCACTTTTTATAATGGCTGCTGCTTTTGTTACTGAGTTTCACTCGTATATGAGTTTTGAATGTAAAACTCCAACTCAATTGCCGAATTCACATCCTTACAGCGACTTAAATAACCATAAAATAAGAAAATGCCACCCCTTACAACAAAAGTTTGATGCGGAAAAAAAAGTGTAGACGTCGAAAATCGAGTCAACAACGGATATTCTTCCGATGAATCTTTGATGACGTGTTGATGGACAATGGTTCTGATTTGGTGCACGAAGAAGAAATCGGTAACGCGACTCCTAAAGTGGAGAGCATTAGCTCGGATAATAGTTTCTCTACAGTTGACGGTTCATCCAGCGATCATGACAATCGCGAACATTTGCTGAATCCTTTACAACAATTGCAGATCTCTTTGGAAAGACACGGTCTTCTGGGCAGAAATGCCTCTATTCTTGATATTCCAAATGACATTCACAAGCACGATGATAGTTTTGGCTGCAGGAAAGAGAAAGTCGAATTCGATGGAACATATCCTTGCGAAAAATGCAAGTTCGTAGGACGCACCGATGACGAATTGCACGGACACTCACTTGTGCACGATCCCTACGAATGCACCCTTTGCGGATATCTTACAAATACTCTGGGTTACATTCATCTGCACTTCAGAACGGTGCACCCTGACATTCCTGTGAGTATCTGGGATGATTCCTACATTTTTCACGGGGAAGAGAAACCGTGCAAAAAGCAGGGAAAGTCGATTGCAGAGAAACAGAGGAAGCCGCGAAAAACGCCATGCAAACTGTGCAATAATTTCGTGGGAAATAACAAATTGGAATATTACCAACACCTGAGAGATGCCCATGCGGAGTCGGGAAAGTTGCTTTATTGCGATATGTGCCCTTTCATTGCACTTTATAAACATCACTTAGAATATCATATCAGAAATCACTTTGGATCCAAACCATTTCATTGCAATATGTGTCCATATTCTTGCGTCAACAGATCCATGTTAAACAGCCATTTTAAATCTCATTCCAACGTTTACCAATATTCTTGTAACGATTGCATATATATCACAAAATACTTGCATAGCCTAAAAATGCATCTAAGAAAATACGAACATACGCCAGGCCGTACTCTCAATGCTGATGGCTCTGTTAACAATAATTCAATTATTGATATTCACGGCAGGAGGCGAGGACCCAAAAGCAAAAAGCGAAAGTCCGAAGATTCAAATCATGAAGGTAATAGAACACCAGTATCTAAACGCACACCTAGTCCCCCATCAACCAATTATTCCCCAATTTCTTCAGCAAATCCTCCAATTCTTTACCACCCACACATTTTCAACAATTTTGCTGGAAATATGTATGTAAGAACACCCCCAATGGATGCTTCTAATTACATGATGTATTCTCAACCCACTCTTAGAGAAGAAAGTTTTATGCATGAGAACTGTAAATGCATTTATTGCGACTACGTAGCAGATTCCTATGAAGCATATCAGCATCACGTACGTACTCATGCCGCCCAGTTCAGTAATGAAATACTAAAATCTTATACCAAAGGAAACTTTATATTACCATACCCAGTTCCAAATATAGATCCATTCAACAATTATTCAACTAGTTACAAATATGATTCGCTCACTAAAAACACATCTAGATCTGAAATGGTGAATAAATCTGAAACTCCTAACTCGGAAGCTGTGTTTAATGGCATGCATTCAAAATATGGCAAAGGTTCAAATGAATTCGTCAGAGAAAAGAAAAATATATCTCCACCACTCATACGAAACGGAGATTCAGGGAAATTTTTTTCCAGGGAAGTATCAGTACCTCATAATAAATTGAATGGACGGGGCCATGATCGATTACAAAAATGTGTGCAAAATTATATTTATGAAAGAGGCTCAAACAGCTCTTCTCCTGAAGTAATGCCAAGAGAAAAAACCGTAATCTCAGAGATGATCCCTGAAACAACAAAAAATAATTACTATAATGGAAAAAATTATTACTTTAATGTTTCTGGGACTCCAGAATACTATGATAACGCACCATTGGACCTTACTCGAAAATCACCTGTATCATCATTAGGGACAAAAAATAATAAAACTTCTGATGAATCTCCCACAAAAACAATGCACTTGGATCCGAAATTTGACTCTACCGAATCACCAGGCCAAAATCGGCCTGTTCAGAAAACGCACCGAAGAAAAGGAAAAGCATTTAGAATTGACCATCGAAGCATTGTGATGGATGATATGGATAACATATCAAACCAGATGAACGATATAAGAATATTGGAACATTCTCTTTTGAATGGTAAGCTAATGACGAAATCCCATAATCGCCCTCTGAACAAGAAAAATATATCCAATATAAATTTTCAAGGGATGGTTCCTTTAAAAAACCCAATAGGGATCCAGAATATGGAAATAAAATCGGCACCTTTTCAGCAGAATATCAAGCCGAAAATGGAAAACGGTTATGGAAATGGTTACTCGACCAACACCAAATGCCATTATTGCGACATGGAATTCAAATTTGTCGAACTGTTGCAATCGCATACTTCTTACCATTCAGAAAACGATCCTTTCACTTGCGCCAAATGCGATCTGCAATGCCACGACGTAATGAGTTTCAATAAACACATCTTTAACAGTGCCCGTATAAACGGAAAGTGCATTAGTGACAAGAAAACACTGTTGTAATGCGCGTGAATAATTTCAGTTCTTTTTCCACAATTTCTCATTTATCCAGAAACATATCCATGTTGTGATAAGATTCTTCATATGTGAGAGAGAGAGAGAGAAAAAAAAAAAAAAAAAAAAAAAAAAAAGATAGAAATAAGACATATTTTTGAGACTGAAAGAAAAGACGTTCTCTAACAATTGAAAGTTAAACATGCAGGTGATCCATATATTAATCCAGCGAATTAGTTTGTGAAAATATTCGAAGCATTATTTATATCTTAACCAAAGAAATTGCACACTGTAATATTCTCAAATACCAATCCTGATGTAGAGACTGAATGATCGCTTTTTACCGCAATGCTACACTTCTAAGGTATGTTTTAGACATTGATAATTCCTGCATAAGCGAAGTACATTATTAACTGAAGGGGAGAGATTTTTGTAGCTAGAACTGAATAGAAACATTTAACATGGAATAAGTTCCTATAAAAGTTGAAGTTTACGGAACAGCCTTCATAACTGTAACTAGTCAATGAATGTGTTTTCGTTGATTTAAGGCAATATAACTTCAAAAGAATTACAACACTTGAAAATCAAAAATTCAGCTAGTTCTTGTATGTCTCAGTAGATTGTTAGTTGTGTGCATTTGTTTTAATTTAATATTTATATAAAATTAGAAATTAGTTTTTTGTGTAATGACTAGTCAGTTATTAATTATTTAAACTTTCAAAATTGTATAAAATCCAACAATAGCATATTACTAAATGAAAAAAAATCAATTATAGCAATTAGTAACGGTAAATAATAACACATAAAATATTGCATTATTATTCTAATCTGTTGCACTCAACAAATTAAAAAATTTGATTTCGTTTTTTTTTAATTTTATAAATAGGTTTGTAATTTAATTGCAAACCTATTTATAAAATAAAAAAAAAAAAAATCACTTATTTCCGAAATGAATAAATTGCATGATAAAAGATAATTTCTTTTTGTTAAGTTTTATTTTCCTTTTTTAGGTATTTATAATATTTATTTGATATTAATTTATGATTAAATCAATTTGCTGTGCGTTTAGATATATTGACCTGAAAATAACATGAATTTTTCTAATTAATCGATTTTTTAAGTAAATTTAATTCTAAAATTCTTTGAAATAATAAACTTAAACTCTATATCCTACTTCAAGAAATATAAAAATAAACTGTTATAATGTCTTCCAATTTCATTGTCGAATATATATACATAACACAAAAGCAGAACTTTATATTAATTTTTAACAATATGTAAAGTTATTGTCAAACCTTTAGAAATAAGCATATATGAATTTAAAATAAAGATGTTTTAATTAATTTGAATAAAATTAATATAAAAATAAATTATTCTTTCTGTCATTATAAATTCAATTATTATAAGTGTTGGTTTCTATTAAGTTTTTTTTAATCTAAATTATATGAGGTAAAGTTCCTGTTATTTGTTTTATGTAATGTCTCGTAAATATTTCCATTTAAGAGCTTTAATTTGTGGTGGTGCCAATTATATTTACTTGCATGACTATAATCAATGTAAAAATATTTTAGTGAGAAAATAAGTTTGTAAAGTTCCTGTTTTAAAATTGCATATTATTATATCAATACGGGTTTTTATAACGTTTAGAAAAGCTCTGGAAAATTGCATAATGACTGTTTATCGTAACTATGAAATCTTAATTTTAAGGCTATTTCTTTTTTTTAAATAGCATTGGAAATTTTTAAATAGTAAATTTTTAGTGACAAAAAAGGTGTTAAATTTGTCTCTAGAGTTTACAATTGCATTTCTTTTTGCTTTCAAGAGAATTAAAGACATTTTTAAATGTCTTGAAAAAAATTTAAAAGACAGAATTCTTATTGAATTTCCTATTATTTTAATCTAACATAATTCTATGTTAAATTATAGTTTCGCTATATTTTTTTCTTATAAGTAATATACAAAAATTATATAACATTTTAAAACTAAAGTTTATATAAAATTAAAAAAATTATAATCAATAAAAATGTCTTATGTTTTTTTCAGAGCTTATGAATTCATGTAAATGCACAATATTAAAAGTTTATTGCAATTTTAAGTGCATGGAACATTAAATAAAGAGCTGATTTCATTGGGTTCTCAGGGATAACCTAAAAATATATTAAAATTTAACCCAATTTGGAAGTCAGCTTCATGATTGTTGTTTGTTATTTTTAATGTCTTTTGACATTAACCCAATTCAATAATTTCTCTACAGTTGTGAGTGCTACAATGTAAACATTAGTTTCAAGTCCTATTTTAGATTTAATAACAGCTTTCCACTAGAGTTCTCATGTTTTAAAAATGACTACAATCAGAATTGATAGATATAGATATTTACTATTAATTGTGAATTTTATAATTAACTCTTAATTTATTCATTTCTTAAAACAGCATAATATAAAGAAGTTTAATATAAAGTTTTACCAATAAAATAATGACTGTAAGTGAAAATTTAATTAATAATACCAATTTGCTTATTAAAATAGTCATTAGTGTAAAAATGATTTCTAGACATATCCAAAAAGTAAAATAATGAATTAGTGCATGATTGAAATCGTTTTTGTATGATATCTTGGATAAATTTTTAGTGAATAAATTATAAAAGATGTGTAATTGGATAAATTTTAGAGAATGAATGTATTATAATGATGTACATTGGTTATGAGCATAAGAATAATTTTACATAACTTTTGCCTTTTTTAATAATGCATGATCCATAATAATAATTTTTGCTTTGAATCATAATTAATAATTCCTTGTCATAGAAAAAATTTACATGTTAAACTTATTTGAAAATTATTATAATTCTTTTCAATAAATAAGAAATTGTATTCTTTCAACGTTTCAGATTTCTAAAAAGTTTACAAGCTATGCTAAAGTAATAAATTTGTTTTCAGTTTATTCTTATGAAGAATGATCTCTGTACATACTAATATATTTTATTAGTTTTGTTTTCACTGTGCATCAGCAGCATGATGAAGTTTACAAACTATTATGCTAAAAGACTTGTATTTCTTTGCAAATTACATAATTAATTATATTAGATCTTTCCTAATCCAGATTAGGTTAAAAATTGTATTGATTTTGAAATTACATGTAACTGACTTGTCATGATGTAAAATCAAATTAAGGCAAGAATGATATAAAACTAGAATAAATTTGTCTCTGTTTCATGTAAATGTTTTGATGTTGATATCATGTATAAAGCATTTTTAAAATAAATGTCCAAGAAAATGATGTAGTTTCAATAAATTTGTCTTTGCTTCAAATTTTTTTCTTACAATATTAATATTTCAAATACTTTGATTTTTAAAAATTTTAATAATAAGTAGTAATATAAATAACCTTTTACCTTCAACCAAATTAAAGAAACAAACAAAGTATTAAAATTTGAATTATTTATTGAAAATAATCACTAAATGTTAAACAATAGTTAGTACAATACAAGTTGTTTGATTTACTTATTAACATTAAATCTTACATTGTAATCAAATACCAAATATAATTAGATTAGAAAAAGTTGCACATCTCATGAATATTGGGAATTTAACAGAAGAATTCATTGCCTTATTTTTATGTAATGATCAAAATTAAAATTCTTATTTAAAGTATAAAATTTTAAACTGTAGGATAAACTGTGAAAATCTTAAGTACAACATGAGCATGTTATCTTAAAATGCTAAAGGATCTTTAGTAGAACTTCTAATTTTTTCGTGTTTGTTTAAAACAATATTATTCATTACATCTATTCTTTCAATACAAAAAATTTCAATAGCGTTACTGATTCTTGTTTATTTGAATTTTCACGTTTTTCAAATTAGGTACACATTAAAATAGGTGATATTTTATAAGTTTATTTAAAATTTGATAATTATCTATACCAAAACTATTAAATTTAACTTGCATAGACCATTTCTGTCCAATGATAAGTTTAAATTAAATTTGCAGATTTATTTAAACACTAAAAAAATATATCTTTTAACTATAAATAAACTATTAGTACAAAGTTATTTTTTAAATCCATTTAAAACAATTGTTAAATAAAACAAATACACACTGAAACTGATAAAAAAATTTTCTTTTAAAAACTATAAACTAATAACTTTATTTTTCAATGAAAATTTAAAATAATTTATTAGAAGAAAGTGTTACCTACATACATCTTGGATTATTTCCAATATATTCGATTTAATTATTTGACACGTCATTTTATCATCACAATGATGCATCCATTTGGCAAGTGAATTATGAATTTCTATTGTAAAAGGAGTTTTAATAATGCATTCATTCAAGGCATTAAAATTTTCTTTTTTTAAAATTTGGGGATTTAGAGATATGCTTTCAATTTTGCCTTTATTTACATTCATCATGATTTCAACTTTTGAAATGGGTTTCCTTGACTTGTCAAATAATTGAAAAGATTTAGTTACACTAAAACGAGGAGTATGTCAAAACACCATTCCCAGCTTTTTAATTGACTTTTAATTTTATTTATTCCAGGAAACAGGTCTTCATTTGGAGTAACACACAACACATTTCTACCTAAAAGAAAAGATATATTGATAGGCTTTGATAAAAAAAAAAAAAAAAATAATTTATATGCAAATAAATGTAGTTTTCTGCCTATAATCTGCAGCACATTAATTAGACATAATTTTTAGCTTGGGAAAAGTTAATAATTTTATTTTATGTACTATATCCATGGCATAAAATAAACCAAACTTTTTACAGTTTTATTAAAGAGCACTTCTGATAAAAATAATTATATAAATATAAATGTTACAAACTTAAGATAATAGAAAGCGGATATACATTTAAGAACTATGGTCGAAACAAAAGAGACATATAAAGATTTCAAATCAATGAAAAAATACTACTTTCAGAAAGATGAATATTTTAATAATTAACTATGATGCTAATAAAGTTAGCTTTCTGTGGAACATTTTTAGCTTTTATCTATAATATTAGTCCAAGCTTTTTTTCATCTACTAGCACACACAGATAAAGGATGCGAATCGCATTTTGTCGACTTTTTCCATCATCCCCAACTGTTATGTTTTAAACATAAAAAAAGAAAAATGTTTTCTTTTTCTTTTTTTTGGAAAAAAATATTTTTAAGTGGATTTTATCAATTTGATTTTTATGATGTTTCCGAGGAAAAAAAAAAAATTCACAGTAAATTATGGCAATGAAAATATTATTACAATGTAAAATAATTTCACCTCTTTTAACAAATATCAAAAGTTATATGCAAAGAAAATTAGGATCTTAAAATTTATATTTTTCTTGTTTTAAAAATCATATCAAAATTTATGCTATAAAGTAAATTAAGATTCATGTTAGAAAGATATTATAAAATTCTTAGAATTTTTACTTTAAATTGAGTACCATACAATATTAAAAATTGTATACATATTATTATACATTATAATCTTTAAAAAATGAAAATTTAAAAAGTTTAAGTAAAGTTCAGTTTGTTAACAAAAAAAAAATACAAATTTGTTTGCAAGTCCAAATATTCAATAAAACATTTCCCTTTTAAGAATAACACAATTACAAAAAAAAAAAATCTTAAGTGAGAATTTTTAATAGTATCTGGGACAATATTCAGTAATTTTTTTCATGCTTATCTGTAGTAGTGTGCATGCAGAAGGGTGAGTGAGAGGCATAAGTAACAAACATATAGTACTCCTTACTTTCCAGTCAAGATGACCACTAACAACAGTGAAACACATTCACAATTTTAATTTATAATATCAAGTAATGTAGAAGGTTTTTAAAAATATCTATTGAATTTTCATTAAAATAGAGTTAGTGTAGAAATATTTAAGGACTTAAAGCTATAAATCTGTGTGCTGAAATTATTTATTTCAGATTGGTTTTAATATAGAAAAAAATTTTTGAATACATAATGCTACACAGCATTGTAAAAATGAATATTTAAGAAAAACTCAACGAAATATTTTTATATTTAAATTTTCATAGAAATATTAGTTTTTTTCAATAATCTAAAATCCAAAATATTTATTTTCTTTAGTAACCATTGAAAATCCATAGTTATTGACATTTCTGAAATTAAATATCTGTTGGTTGTTCTATTTTAAGAATAAAACATATAAAAGAAGAATATATAAATATTATTGTTTAACAATATAATACTATTTTATTTATAGAACAGATTTAACCTCTGTTTTAAAGCATAATTTACTACAACAAAAATTGCATTAAGAAATAAAATGTCTTTAGAGAGTAAACAATTCTTTAAAAAAGTAAAATTCTGTACTTTATAAATTTTAATTTGTAGTAAATAAATAAATAAATAATGTCCACACCGTCCAAATCACTGAATAGAAACTGAATGTATTAGAATAGGAAATTCTATCTCATCCAGTCTTATAGTCTAGATATAGCCCCATCTGATTATTATATGTTAAGACCTCTGCAGTATTTTCTTGGTGGCAAAAATTTTAGTAACAAACAGGAAACTACAAAATTCCCTGAATGGGTATTTTGCTGCAAAACCAAAAGATTTTTCCAAAATGGAATAAAAAGTAATTTAAAAAGATGGGTAAATGTCATATAAAAATAATAGAGATATATAATGATTAATATGTGCAATGCATATTTTTTTTTTCTCCTTTCATAATTGTCTATCTAAATCCTGTATTATTTTCTGTTCAACCTAATAATTCAAATATTTTATTCCCTATTTGTTCCAATAATAGTTACAAATGAAATGTGATTATACTAAAGCAAATTTGCTTTTGACCTAATATTTCTTGTATTACTTTTACAATACTAGTATTGTAAAAGTAATACAAGAAATTATAAAACTGAACTTCTTACTTAAAAAAGAAAGAAAGAAATTTTTAGTCAAATATTTTTAAAAATTTCTAAATAAGAAATAGGTTGTCTCAAAATTATTTTCTTTATACTTGATAATAAGTATTTATGAATCAAAGGTAAGGTACATATATACATAGGATTTAAAGTTTTATGTTAATGTTAATTAAAATGTTGAAAACTATTTAATAATGCATAAATACTTTCGGATAAATTATTATTATTAAATTTTTAATTATTTTTATTGAAACAAAAGACGATATTAAATTATATGTTATATTCTATTTAATTTTATAGTAAAATTTACTATAAGAGTTATTTTAATAATTTGTGTTAAAAAATATTAATTAATTATTTAATAAATATAAATAAACAACAAGAAAAGCTTGTAATATCTAATATGTAGAGCATTAATATCAGAGAACTATGATGTTGATTCATGGCTACTTTCTGATTTAAAGTTTTATTAAGTCAAATCACAAAGAGTTTAAACATGTAGAAGCATTTGAATTTAATAAAACATGCATTCAATGATGCACATCCAATCGTATAATCATAATAATGCAATGTATATACATGCATAAAAATTATTATAAATATAAAAACAATGAATTAAAACAGTAAAATTAGCAATATAAGAATATAATTCAAAAACCAGAAAATACACCACAGAATTTGGCAATGAGTCACAAATTTTATATTCACTATGGGATTCTCCTTAAGTCAAGTATAATTTTTGGATTTTTCTGATCAAGAAGGATAAGTGTTTCAAATAGCACAATCAATAGGTAATAATCCAAATGTGTTTTTACTTCTATATTGATCCCTGTATTATAATTTCAGATATGTTTGTAGGCAAATCACATTGATCTTATCTTCTGATTTGAAATATTTGATTTATAATGAAAATGCAAAAAAAAAAAAAAAAAAAAAAAAAAAACTGAAAACAAAATTCTCAATTTTAATTTCAATAAATCACCAAAAAGACTCATCAAATATTTTATTTTATTAAGTATTCATATAAATAATTGTTTTTTTAAAGATAGTACAAAAATAAATAAGAAAAAGTTAAAAAGATAAGAAATGAAAATAAAATTCATTATAATTTTATGCAAAAAGGTCAATGTAAGGAGACAGAAAAATAAAAAAAATAGTTAAAATATTGAAAATTAAAAAATTTATATTTATTTATTTACTGTATATTACTATTTCATCTTTTTAGAAAAGATGTATGAATACTTACTTCATGAAGCTGCTTGTAGTAGTTACTAACTGCTTCAATAACTTTTATAGTATCAATATCAGGACAGAGTAATTTTAAGTTCATCACTTCAGCTCGAAGACTAGAAGTTGCCTTACTTTCCACACCTTTCTAAAAAGAAATAATGATAATAAATAATTCAATAAGTATATAAGGATGAATTATACATTAAAAAAAAATTACCTACTAAATTTCTGAATAACGATTGCCGTAATTTAGTTTGATCAACATTTACAAGAACAGTGCAATGATGATATGCATTATTTCTTCCTAATTTTGATGCAGTACCCGATATATAAAGCATGGTTAAGAATAATTTAAAGTATAAATTATTCAGATTAAAGTACAGAAAATATAAAAGGAAAGAATGCATTTTAATAATGAAGCTATAGTGAATTTATATTTAAATAATAAAGCTCAGCTAAAAAAATATTATGAAATATATAATTAGAGTTACTTCAATACTATTTAAATAAATTTGTAAAAACATGTTTATTTTTTTAACAACTACATGCATTACTATAGCCAAGTTTAAAACAATACAAATAAAATGTTGTTTGTACACAAGCTAGAAATATTTATGTAAATCATATGAAATGTATTATACAATTAAATTAAGTTTAAAACATACTATTTTGAAAGAATATAAATTTCCTATCACATTTTCAAAATGCAATATAATCACATAACTGCATAATTGACTGTATATAATTTATATTTATAAATCCTTCAAAGTTATCTCAGACAAATTTGTAAAGATTGCACGGTTCAGTTATCATCTTTTTGTTATATAATTTAACATTCTCTTTACTAGAGACAGGAAAAACTGTTCATTTTCATTAGCAATGCTAATCGTTAATGATAAAAAAATTAATGGTTAAATTATACCATCTAATTTTAAAATTAGTGGATAAGTTATGCACAAGAATGCTGTATCAACAACCACATTAGTTTGAATAGTAACATAAAATATATTTATTGGGAGATCTATCAAGATAAAGGTTATGTTTCAATCATATGAACGCAAAACTTTGTTAGATTTCTTATTTACATAACAAATTATGTAATAATTTAAATTACATTAATGGAATTTCAATTAAATTATAAATGAAAATATACTTAATACAATGTAAGAAACAACCATCAAAAAGATTTACATTGAATTGTTCATTTAATATACAATATAAATAATAAAAAGGATACTTTGTAATGATTATTAAATAAAATGTCATGCCTTTCAGAAATATCTAAATTGATAGGCCATCTCCTACGTATAGATTCACAAATAAGTTCCAAATTCTTTTTTCTATCATACTTTTTTCGAGGTGTTAGAAAAGAAAAATTCAAATTTCCAAAATCATGATATACAGTGCCTCCTCCACTGTTTCTTCTTGCAATATTAATATTATTAGCATTGCAAAAATCTACTGAACATTCAATCCATGGATTTTGATGTCGTCCTATAACAACAGAAGGTCCATTGTACCACATTAGAAGAATGGAGAAATCTTTTGAAGTCAAATTGTAATTTGTATACAACCAATCTTCTAATGCTAGATTTTCAAAGATATCATGCGATTGTGACAATATAATGCCATTATGACTATCAATACTGAACGATTTCATAAGATTTGTAATCTTTAATTTCTCCGATGTTATTGTTAGATTTCGTAAAAGCGGCAAAATATGTGTTTTTGATATCATATAGGGATGCATGATAATTATGAATCAAATATATAAATGAATGGAATTTAAGTATAAAATTACTACTTAAAGTAGCAAACTTTTAAATCAAGTTTTAATCTGCATAAAAATGTGCATGCATATTTTTATTTATAACGAATTAATTTAAGTAATCCAAAGCATGGCTTATGGAAATAAAATATTCAGCGATTTTGCTTTGACTTGATCAGATGTTTTGAAAAGCGATTTGAATTCTTAAGCTAAAACCTGCAATGAGTTGAGAATGTGCTTTGAGGTTTATGTTTGCATAAGGTGCTTTATTTCAATAATTTAAGAAACATTACAAAATGTTTACAGAAAAAGCACATGTATTTAATCAACAAAAGTGAATCACTTCAATTCATTTTTTTGATGGGGCTGGTCTTATAGCAAATTCAATAATTCAATATGGTAATGTGAAAATCAATCTGAATGAAAAATAAATAAATATTTACTCAAGAAATAATTTAATTTTTATTTCGTATAATTTAAATAAATATCATTTTATTGTACTTCGAAAGTAATTTTTCTCTCGTTCTTTTTGTAAACCGTTATGAGCAACTAAACTCTTTCACAGACATAAACAAACAGCTTCAAGTTGTATCAAAAAGGCTTTTGTTTCAAATCTTATTTAAACTCATTTAACTAAACCTATATCGTTTATTTTTTCATTATTTTAAGATGCCTATTCCAGAAAAACGCAGTGCTACCGATGGCGTGGTTATGCCTTTTAAGAAACCAAGGACTGACTTGATTCCTTCTTTCGGCAATCAAAATGAATCTATGGTATATTTATTAAAAATATTTTTTAATAAAAAGCATTATACTTTTATAAGCATACTTATTTATAACTATGTAAACTTCTAAGTTTAATTCATTATCAAAATTTTAAAATAGATTTCTTGAATTCAACTCATCACCTTTATTTAGAATAATTGCAAACATTTGCAATAGTTAATCATTAATTATTTTCAAATATTTATATTTTGTTGTAAAGGAAATATTTTTATTAAATTTATTTTATTCCTCAGTATATCTTTTCAAAAAAAATTATTAAGTTTCTATAAACATTGAAAATTGAATTGAAAAAAATCAATTGTATAATTTCAAAAAAATCAAATAGTAGAATTACAAAACAGGTTTTTAATGTGGGTCTTTTATGTAAAGTCAAATGAGTAGTTATGTTGCATTATGACATTATTTCTTAAATTTCCTTTGCACCTCTTGTATGAAGGAAAATGCTGTCATGGTCCCCCATTTTTTTTTTTTTATTAAATAATCTTGATGTGTTATAATTTATGTTAGATTAGAAATATGTGATTTTTTAATTGGGAAGTCCACTATCCAATCTTTTTTTTTTCTTCCACCTTCCTTTTTTTTTATACCCCTCTCCCCATTTTCATGTTTTTTTTGTGGTTTTTTAAGTTTTTACCCACACACTTTCCCTTGCCCCTTCCTATGAACTCCTATGTGGAAACAGAAAAAAAAAAAATATTATTTTTTTATTAAAATTATATGAAAACAAACTAAATAATCTTTCTATATATGTTATTATATATTTATTATATTATGTACATATGTTTATATTATATATACTTATAACTATTTTCCCTTATATATTCTGTTTATGAGAGTTGTACTAAGTGTATGTTATATGTATGAAAATTTTTTATGCTTAAATTAATTATCAAAAAATTTTATTTAAAGAGATAATGATAATAGATGATAAACTATTCTTAGGGGCCTCCTCGTACATCCAATTTAATGGCACCGATAATGCTTTTGTCTGGTCATCAAGGAGAGATATTCTGTGGAAATTTTCATCCTGATGGAAATTTACTGGCATCATCGGGTTTTGAGCGAGATATTTGTAAGTATATATACAAAATTAATTTGATTCACTTTATTTGCATGCAGACTAGAATTGAAAGCAGTTTCTTAATTTTTTAAAAATTGTCTTGAGAATCAAAAACATTCGGTATTGAAAATTAATAAGTAAGGTTTACTTGTAAAAATTTTAGCTTCATTTTAATTATTGCAATCAGTTAAAATCTCAAAATATTCCTTCTTAAATTGTGTATTTTTAAAAATAAATTTTAACATTATTTCATTTCTTTCTTCCTTTGTTTACTTAGTGTTTCCACTAGTTTTTATTTGTAGTTTCTTTCATTAATGTAATAATCAAAGAAGATTCAAGAAGTTTATTAATCAAGATAATTGGAAGCAAGCATGCAATGCTTTAATTCTTTTCTTCATTTTGTCCCTTTTTTTTTTCCTTTTAATAATCTCCCCCCCCACCTCCACAATCAATAGCTATTGCAAGTGTTCTTTTGGGAACTTGGGATGTTCAATATAAATTTGCTTGAGTGTTTTTTAGGTTTTAAGATGTTCTTTATTTAAGGACAATAGACAAAATATTTTGGAAGTGGTCTTTGACTTAGTTTAGAAGTTACTAATATTATTCATCATCATATTTGGCTCAACATCCCAGGGTGGGGCTAGGCCACTAATATTATTATTATTTCCCCCTTTCTTTACAAAGCCCCTGTTAGTCAATTGACATAAAGCAGTGTATCACAGAGCAAAAATTTCAAATCTATGTCAATTTGTTGTACAAATCTAAAAGTACTTTTGAAGAAAATGTCAAAAGTATTTTAATGTATATTTATTTAGCAGTTACTTTTATTTTTTTAAATGAGGAAAGCAATTCTTAACATTAAATTAGAAAAGATTCCAACTGCTAGCGAAAATTAATAAAAACTTACCAATAAGTTCAGCAAAAAAAAAAAAAAGAAGATATTTTTTTTTTTTATTTAAAAATAGTTTTTGTGTACTATTATTTTTATTTATTTATGTATTATTTTTTTCATTACTCATTTTAATATAGTATTGTACTATATTAATTTTCCTTTTATTTCCAACGTAATGCAATGAAATAAAATTGTTTTAATTTAGAGAAAAATACTGCTAGCTTTTATAAAAACAAAATTTTGTACAATATTTTTTAATCACTAAGAAATTTTTTGAGTTTTTTAGCTTTTTATATTTTTTAATTCATTTTTTATCAAATTCTGATTTTGTTTAAAAAAATACTTAAAATATGTCTTGGCTGGTGAATAGTTAGTTTTAAACTCCACATCTAAGCATTAAAATGGATTTATACTTGTTTGATCAAATTTATTAATAATTGCTTTGTTCATGGTTATCTGGTTTCAGTGAAATTATGTCTTTTTTACTTTGATAATCTTAATTATAAAAGAAATATCAATAAAAACTGGAATAGAGAGTATGAAAATATGAAATTTTAATGAAAATGTGCTTGTATTATTACATTAAGCTCAACTTTTTATGATTCAAGTAAATAGAAATTCTAGTATAATCCTTTAAAAATAGAATATGAGTTTGGTTACACTTTATCACAGTGATCGTAGTCATTATTAAGCATTGTTAGGCTACTAGATAATGCTGGCTGCAAAGTGTTTAATATTAATATAAAATTTTTGTTTAATTAAGAAAGTTAATAAGATTTTTTTTTTTACATGTACCAGATAAAAATGAACAAATATAGAAACAAAAAATTGGATTCATATGTTATAGCTCTTAAGTTATGTTGAAATCTAAGCATATCTACCCATCCACTTTTACATTTATTGATAATTGTATTTTGCTTTATAATTTTGCTTTTACATTCTTATTATAAAATAAGAATGATTTTTTATAACCATTTTTATTTAATGGTTTGTAATAAAAAATTTTTAATTTGTCTTGTAAAAATCTAAAATACTATTGTTAAAATATTTATTTTGTTTGTTTTAAGATTTCTGGAATGTATATGGAGAATGTGAAAACTTTGCTGTTCTATCAGGACATACTGGTGCTGTGTTAGATTTAAAGTTTTCTACAGATGGAGGGTAATACTTTTTTCATTTAAGTTTATTTTATTTTGTAGATAGGCACATTAAATGCTATATTTGTAAGCAAACAAAAGTTGCACTTTAAAAAAGCTCTATATAAGCAAATGAAGGTTAATTTTATAACTTGATGGAGTTACAGTTAATATGTAACCACGTTTATAATATTTATTAAATAAATTTTAGTATATGTTATAAAATATGCCATATGACATGCTTACATATAAAATTATTTATTCATTTCTTAAAATATAAAAAAATAATTTCTTAAACTTTATTTTACAGCTTCTGATAAAAATTTATACATTATATCAATTAAGAGATATCAGAGCCATGCTTGTCATTTGCAAAACAGAAATAATTTTAAAAAAAAGGGGGGACATAGTTTAATTTCCTGATACTTCTTAATTTAAATATCTGTGTTGCATGTTAATCCATCATATCCATACTTTGGGCAACAGCTTTAGGAAAGTTTAAGAATCTTTTTCTTTCTTTTTAATTTAAAAATTTTATTAACTTTTGCAGTTATATGTACACACACATAAATGTTTCATATTGCATGTAAATGAAAAGTGTAATGAACGTATTTATGAATATTTTTCAACTGGAGTTTTCATTTTCTTTTTGTTTGTTTGTATGTTAAAAATATAAAATCAAAAGTAATTCATGTGGAAATATAATTTTTATTAAAATCAAAATTCTTGAAGGAAAATTAACAGCGATTTTGAAAATTTAATGAACTATATGTATAGCTTATGCTATTAGATACTCTAAATAATAATAAAACATAAATAAAATAATATTTAAATCTTTATAAAGTAAACTAACTTTTTAATTTCTGTTCCCATTCTATTCGTAAATGGTAATAAAGTTTGCCATTTAGTTCATAAATATGCTTTAAAATTCAGCAAGATATGTTGATTCAATGTTTGCCTTCTATCTAGTAAAAGCAAAATGTATTTATATTATAAACTAATTAATACAAATAATTAATAAATGCACATAAGATTCAAAAGAATTTTCTTTTGCTTTACTGAAATAAAATATCTTTTATATATTAACTGAAGGTTTTTCTTATTGCTTATATTTAGCAAGTATCATTCTTTAAAAAAAAATGTAATTTAAATGAAAAAATGTATCTTTTTGAATTTTTAATAAATTCATCTGGTACTATTACAATAATTATATATTATTATTTTTTAAAGTTTCAAAATTTTACAAGTACTCTTTTTAAGAATATTGTTAGATATGGGGAAAAGAATACATTAGGTTATATAAATTTTTAAGCCATGGAAAATCTTTTAATTGAATTATTGCCTATTGAGCTTAATTATTGAAAAACATTGTGCAACAAATATCTTATGTATATACTTAAAATAATATTGCTTTACTAGAAAAATTGCTGGGGGAGACTTTCATAAAGCATTTGAATACTATTTGAATTTTAGTAAACTGAAAATTTATTTATTGATCATATTTATTTATAATTTTAGTTACCTGTTCTCTGCTTCTACTGATAAAACTTTGAGCATATGGGACACTGAAGTTGGTGTTCGAGTTAAAAAATTGAAAGGCCACTCTTCGTATGTTAATAGCTGTTCTCCAGCTCGTAGAGGACCTCAATTAATTTGTAGTGCTAGTGATGATTGCACCGTAAAAGGTATGAGGATATATTTTTTTTTTTTGTATATTTCTGTTTATTTCTCACATTATTTATATATAGATATATATATATATCTATATATTGAATATCATATTTATAGGTTTGGGATGCTCGCAGAAGAGGTGCTCTACATTCTTTTCAAGATACTTACCAAGTTACTGCTGTAACATTCAATGATACAGCTGAACAAATTATTTCTGGTGGAATTGACAATGTTATAAAAGTAAGCAAATTTTTTTTTAATATATGAAGCATCTTAACCGATGATAGAAAGATTATTATTCTAATTTATAAAGCAATGAATCTTTAATGCAATAAATAAAAGAATGAATGACATGTTAAAATTTAGATTCGCATAAAAGTAAAGCAAAAAATGTATTTTTAATTTATAAATATTTAAAATTAATAAAAGTTGGGAGAAACTGAAACCTGAAATATGTCATTGGTAAGAATATAAGTATATTATTTCATTTCAAATAAAAAAGTCTAAAAATGTTTGTGAATTTTGATAATGCACCAGATGTTACTAAAATTGATCAATGGAAAAAAATATATATATCTATGTAATCTAGTATTCCTGCTCCTCTTTCTTTAAATATAGATAAAATAAAATCTTTTAATCTTTACAAATTATGCTTTTTCTTTATAAGTCACAATTTTTGAAAAAAAAAATATATGTTAGGTTATCTGAAATATATTAAACATAATTAAATCGTACCATCAACTGTGCAAAAATTTTTGGTTGCTGGTTTATTAAAAAAAAAAAAAAATACATAGAATGTTTTTCATATTAAATACAGTTTTAGGATGTGAAAGATTGTTGCATAATTTATTAAAAAAAACCATAATATGTAATGTAATTTGTTAAAAAAATTTTAATGCTTATGTTTTTTTTTTTTTATTATTATTATATAGGTTTGGGATATGAGAAAGACTGGAGTTCTGTATAAAATGATAGGTCATTCAGATACTATTACTGGTTTAGCATTAAGTCCTGATGGATCTTATATTCTTTCTAACTCTATGGATAATACAAGTAATAACTTCATTCTTTTTCCTCACTTTTTAACTGTTTTCAAATTACTTTTAGATATTTAAATAATATATTTTGCAATTTATTTTAAGTGCGTATTTGGGACATTAGACCATTTGCTCCTCAAGAAAGATGCGTGAAAATTATTCAAGGACACCAACATAATTTTGAAAAGGTTTGTATATTTCAATATCTCCTATTTCTTATATATATTGAGAATTAAATTAGTTTAGTTTATGCCAAAAATCTTTTTCAGACTTTATGGTTGGTCAATAACCCTCACAGATTTTCAACAAAGTGGACCAAACAGAAACAGACTTAAGAGCTAAAGAAAAGGAACCAAAAAGGGAAAAAAAAGTTAATAAAAGAAAATACTATTCAGCCACTCATAGATTTGCAGAAATCTTGTGAGTATAACAGTTTTATAAAACAATTTATCCAAAGGAACAAAAGGGGAAAAAATGCTTAAATATTGTGGGACAAGGACATTGTTAAAAAGAAAAGAAAATAACTCTTTTCTTTTTTATTCAGCCACACAAAAAATTGCATATTGTCAATGAATCTGTTTGCGAAGAGTTCATCTTTTCTGACTGGATTTATTATGAATTTACTGATAGTTGCACAGTTTATTTTTTATTTATCTACTCAACACAACAATCAACTAATATAGCTTTAACAAAAAGTTTTTGTTATGATAGTTTTTAACAAAACATGTTATCATGCTATGTACATAAAATATATTTTAAAAAATTTTACATATATTTAATTTTCCATTTAAAAAATAATGATATAAGTTTGTCAATTTTTAATAATATATATGTTTTTGTCAATTTAAAATTTTCCTTCATTTTAAATAAAACCAACAATATCGGCAATTAGTTACAACTTAAAAGTATACAGTAAATTGAAATTAAATAAGAAAAATATTTTTAAACAGTTTAATATATAATTTTTCTTTTTCTATAATAGATTTTTTTCATTCAAAAAACATTTATATAAATCTTAATTATTATTAGTATCCTAAATTTTATTTTTATAAACAGAATTGAGGAGTTGGAATTTTATACAAACTCCTTGTTTCCCCAGCTGTTTTATAAAAAAATTTCAAGATTTAATACAATAATTTTTTACAGATATGAGTTCAATAAAGTTATTAAATTCCACAAAATCTTCTAAATCCAGTAGTTTCATCATAGTATATAAAATTATAGTCAAATCAAGAATTTGGAATTTTTTCATTTCCCTACTCCCTTGTTTATAAGTATGGATTTATGCAAGTCAATACCGATTGTTTATTTATTAGAAAAAGTAAAAGTATTATTAGTCTGTAATAGTAAAAATAATTAATTGTACCTGACTATATTCATCCTACTGCTTTGAATTTATATGTTTTGTGGGCAATTATTTGGATTGTCCTAAACAATTTTACAATAAATATATTAAAATTTTAAGTAAATGATAAAAAATTTTCTAATCAAATCATTTATATCAAACAGAACCTTCTAAAATGTAGTTGGTCACCTGATGGAAGCAAAATTACTGCTGGGTCAGCTGACCGTTTCGTGTATATTTGGGATACTACTACCAGACGACTTCTGTACAAACTTCCTGGTCATAACGGATCAGTTAATGAAGTAAATTTCCATCCTAAAGAACCAATAAGTAAAGTCTTGAAATTTCATGAAATTATTTTAGATATATTTCATAATTAACTGGAAAAAAAAAAAAAAAAAATCAAGAATCAAATTCTTTGTATAATTTTTAAGAAATAGGATAAAAACAGTTTTTTTTTCATGAAATTTATATATCTTACTGATTAATCTTTATCAAGCTAATAATTTAGTCATTTTATAAAATTTCCATTCATTTATCATGAAGCTTTATTATATTTTTACCGAGTAAAAGTACTGAATTGTGTGAGGATTCAGGTAGAAGTGAAAGCATTTTATAACAATATAGTTAACTTTAATCTTGTTTTTTAAATACTTTACTCCAAATTTATTGTTCAATTATTTATTTCACTGACACTAAAATATTTTTAAAAAGATATCTAAAACTTTTTTTCTCCAAATTATTAAAATAGGATTATTTCAACAATTTTTTTGTTTGATTTTTTAAAATTTTATTTGTAATATTTTTTCGCAGTTATAAAAACCTATTAGTAGACCTTTCATTTTTAATGAATGAAATATATAAGTAAAATTAAATTTTTAAAAAAAAATTACTTGTTACTTTGACCTCAATTAAGAATTTATTGTATTCCTTCAACATTTAAATCAACAAAACACAATGAGAAAAAAAAAAAAAAAATAATTGCTCATTTTTCTAAGGGTATCATATGTTAAAATGAACAATGTTGTAGTTGTGACTTGCATTTGAGGGAAAGCATTAGTAACTAGAAAATTATTTAATTTCAGAATACCGATTCTTTTAGCTGAATAATGTTACATTGTTTTATAACTATCAGCAGTTCATTTGCAAATGTGTAATTTGAAAAATTCATCTGTGATAAATTACTAGCAGGGATTTATTGTTTTTTAGAGCTTATTTAATAAAATAAAGATTATATTCCATTTAACCCATGTAGAATATTGTGAAATGTCTTTAAAAGATTATTCAAATTTGATATTTAATTAGTAATACTCAAAACTTAAAACTAAGATAACTTCATATTCAATAGAAACTATATAGTTACAAAAAGTGTCAATAAGAACACTCAGTAAACAAGAAGTATGAATCCTTTAAAATTATAGAAAAATGTTTGATAATCGAAATTTTTAAATTGTTATTGACACAACATCTTGCTAAAGTAATTATTTGATGTAATACTAAATATATTATTTTTATCTTTAAAGTTTAAAAACATAACGCCTGAATTAGAATGGTTAAGATTTAATATAGCAAATTTTGTCTTTCAGGTTTTTGTCATGTTCAAATTCGATAAACAAATTTACTTAGGAACTGTGTAGC